>JAQGAA010003091.1:0-11456 GCA_034696425.1 Isotoma viridis
CCCTTAAAAGTACCCCTTGAAGGACCTGTCGGATTTGACCCATTAACGAACTTAACCTCTCGATAACCCTCAGAAATTCATATCAGAAATCAGATTTCAAAAAAGTTGATCCGTTCGAAAGTTAGAGAGTATACAGACGGACGGACAGACGGACGGACGGACGGACAGACGGACGGACACCCAGACCATTCGCATAAAGCAGCTTTGCTACTTAATAATGCATAAATTGTGAAAAAAATGTTTCTTTGAGTTTTGATTTAGGTTTTACAAGAAGAGAGCAAGAATGCAAAATATTTTGACACTTGATTGTCTAAACTTTTTTGTAAATGGGATGGAAGTTTTGTCTCTCAATTGGTTTTAGTCTTGGTTTGGATTTTAGTTTATGGCATAAAGATTAATTTTGGTTTTAAAAGGTTTTTATTTTCACATTCATATTTGACTTAAACTTGTTAATAAAGATTGATAACATTTTAGTGCGATTTGGTTGTATGAATAGAAAAATTATTTCACATGATTTTAACACGTAAAAAATTCTAGTTTTTTAATAAAAATTCCAAAACAATGGAATCAATGGTATCAATGGAATTATATAAAACAACTAAGGCATCACATGATTGAATACCAATGGAATTTAAGGTAAAAATTGATGCCATTGATTGAAAAGTGAGATTATGCAATTTTGGTTTTAATGCAGAAAACCATCTCTCATAAAAAGTTTTATCAATTACAATTTTTCCAGTCATTGTGTCCGATCCATTAAAGCATCCAAAACCGGTTTGAAAGTTGATTTTAACTTTTGATAAACAAAATTTCCAACAATTCTTGAACTCAAGATTTTTAACTTTGCATTCAAAAAGCTTTTATAGCAATACCTAAACTTAAATGTATTATTTAGTTAAAATATAAGGTATAATTTTTATGACTTATGTATTTGGTAGTTTAGTACCATGAGATTGTTCTTGTTTTATGAAACAATATTTATTAAATGAATAATAAAGTCTTTTATTTTTTTATCTTAATGGATTTATAAAACCTTTAAAATACTACGGTTTGCACTACAACTCACAAGACTAAAAAAGGTAAGCAATTTTCTAAACCAAGTGGACCATCCGACTTCCGAGCTTATAGCTAATAGCAGATTCGCAAATGTTGAATAAAACATTTACACAGAATAAGTTTCAATAATTAAACAATTATGCAAACCCTTCCATCGGGCATCAAACTCAATTAAATATTAACACAACATTGTACAAGTAAAAATAAGATTTTTAAAGATGTTTTCAAATTTATTTCCAGTAATTAGATTTCATATTCGGCTTTGAAATTTGTTACGTTGATTTAAGTTAGGTTTACCAATAGGCATTTAATGTAAAAACTTAAGAGATGATTCGTAGCTATTTAATAATAAACTGGAATTCCAAGAAACCTTGAGCTTGAGATGATCAAGTTCTAGTTCAAGTTTAAGCATTTAAATCTAAGTTTAAAGTAATAGTGAATTCTTTCTTATCAGTGGCATTTTTACTCTCCCACCCACATAAAACAATGCTGTAATCCAGATAACAATTTAATCAAGGTTTTCCTTGTGTAATTCACTAAATTGTATTTTATAACGTATTACGGGTACGAAAAAATTATATTTTTAACTTAAGAATTGCATAATTTTCGTATTTTTAGCCCGAGCTTAGGCTTAATGTTATTTCGCATGCTCGTTTGCCAATAACGCTTTAATCTACTGAAAGAAATATTTATCATACTCAAAGAGGTGTATTTCAAATTATCAATTATTAATTTCGAAGATAGGCAAATTGGTTTAACCAGCTTACTTCTTGGGAAGCCAAAACACCATCATCGGTATAAGGAAAAAAGGCTAAATTTTCAACAACAAAAAATTAAACATTGACAATAGCAATTAATTGCAGATTTTTTAATACAAAATAAACCTTAAATTATAAAAATGTAAAATTTACTCAAATAAGTCATCGTCCATGAAAACACAACTGTCGGAATTTAAAATTGAAAAAAGCTGAATAACGTCCATAGTGATAAAATTACCAAGAACATCAAACCTACTTGAATTTTTTTATATTAAAGTTCATAAGTGATCAAAAAGAAGAGTCAGCCCCAGCGGTTTTAAAAAAAACTTAATTGTAAAATATTGAAAATTGACCGAAACCCTTTACTTTTTGTCCAGGGCTATTTATTTAGAAATAATTGTATTTTTAGATAGCTAACATTAGACTCGGGCTGACTGAAGTTGAACAGGAAAGTTTTAATTGCTTTTGATGTTTATTGGCTGAGATATACCAAAATGATAAGCCTTTGAAGAAACAAAACTAATTATCCTTATTCTTTAGTAAAATATTTTAAATATAAACTCCACAATTATATTATTATTTAAGCAACCAGCTCAGGCAGTTTCTTACATTTAAGAGTTGAATAAAATTTGTTCAGTAACCAAATTTAAAAGTATTTAGAGAACGTAAATTTTAATAACTAGCCGGGTAATCAAAATCTTTAAGGGAATCAATTAATTTAACAAGTTTTTACTGTATTTTGTTTTTTTTCTAACCTTAGTAAAAAAGTTAGGCATTTATTAAAAAAATAGTTAAACCACGAACAGGACAATATGGCTCCGCTTTTTGGGAGTAAACTAATTAAGGAAGATGATCACCAAATGGACAAGAATTTGAAATCAAAACGCAATCGTTTAGAGATTCTTGTTGATGGTTATTATTACGATGTGACAGATTTCATTCCCAAACACCCGGGTGGAAAAGTGATTAATTATTACACTGAAAAAGGTGAAGATGCAACTCAAGCTATTCAACAATTTCACCACCGGTCAGAAAGGAAAGTCAATAATACATTGAGATCCTTCAAAAAACGCCCTGCCGTTGAATTAGATGGTATTTTTTTAATTAGTTAAATGGATAATTGCTACGAGTGTTAATTGTTTTTAATTTGAATTCTTTGCAGGTTTAATGGATCCTAACACATTAAAAAAGCATCGAGAACTGACAGAAGATTTTACCAAATTGTTTTTAGAAATCGAAAAAGAAGGATTATTTAAGCCTTCTTATTGGCACATTGCATTGAGATTTAGTGTGCTTTTTCTCATGACATATTTTTCGTTAGCATGGATTTGGTCCGGAAGTGTTTGGATTCGTATTCTGGGATGTTTTCTTGGAGGGTTGACTTATGGTCAGGCAGGGTTATTGGGACATGAATGTGGACACAATGGATTAACAGGGAAGCCAAAATTGGACAGATTTTTACATTCTTTGGTCTTTGGTGAGTAAATTTCTTATTTTTTAAGCTTTCTGAATATTTATAAAATTCAATCCTGATAATAGCATCATTATGTATGTGCATCTTTTTTTAAGGTTTATGGGTTGGCCTTTCTGCAAACTGGTGGACAAGAAATCACAACAAACATCACGCGATGCCTCAAAGACTTCATCATGATATTGATCTAGAAACTATGCCTTTAATAGCTTATAATGCTAAAGTTGTAAAGGATAAGCAGCAAGGAAGAACATTCTGGATTCAAAATCAGGTTAAAATTTAATGAGTAAACCCTCACGAGTTGATAATGCAATGGGAATTTCATTAAATAAATTTAAATTATTTTTTGTGTATTTTTAACCAGATTTGGCTGTTTTTGGTCATTGATGCACTTCTTGGAACAACCACCTGGAGATTGTATCTTTGCCCTAAGAGTGTAATTAAACGAGGAGATTATCTTGACTTGTTTTTTATGATTTTGCACTGGTACCTTGGAGTCACTTATATTGGCATTGGAAATGTCATATTGGTTTCTTGGGTAGCGTCCATTTACTTGTTTGGTAATTTCGCTTTGTCTCATACTCACACTCCTGTGACAGAAAGAGCGACTCATTGGGTTGAATACGGACTTACACACACTGTGGATGTTTCACATAATGTTTTTGTGGATTGGTGGATGGGTTGGCTTAATTATCAAATCGAACATCATTTATTTCCAACTATGCCACAATTTAGAGCACATAGGGTTGCTGGAAGAGTTAAAGCTTTGGCTGAGAAACATAGACTTTCATATCGGTGTTTTAGTTACAAAGAAGCTTGGGTTATTACATTAAACAATTTGAGAAATGTAGCCAAAGAATTGGCGGACCATTAAAAATTCGATGTTAAATAATAATGAATTATAAATTTGATGTAGAATAAAAATTATCGTTTATCTTTGACATGAATTAGGACTTAATTACAATATTATCGATTTATTCTGCAACTTACGCCACTTATTGTTTTATTTAAAACGACGAAAAATGTAACAACTGAACAGACTAGAGTAAAGAAAACCCTAAAACCTTATCCCTAAAACATTGCCTATAAGCTCGGCTTATAGGCAAGGCTCAGAGCGAAATTTTGCCAATCGCCTAATACACAAAGTCGTCTTATCTGAGATATTAATTAAGGTCAATTTATTCTGATTTCAGAATATTTGAATAATTCAAAACATGTTTATTAAAATTGGTAAAATTTTAAAATTAGGTACATTTGGAGAAGAATTATTTTATTAATTTATCACAATTTCTGATTAATCAGAATCAATCGCAGCTGATTCTGTGAATCCATCACAAAATATTATTTTTAAAGCCAAAGAATCTTTTCCAGTTTATATTCAACCATAACCGCAGCCAGACACAAGACAAATCAAGACATCTAGACTAACCAATACTTCTTTACAGTTGATTTACATAATGCACATTATGCAGGTATGTTAATCATAAGATAATCAAATTAATGTTAATTTATGTTCCGCCTTTCGCATACGACAGTCGTCCTATACGGAAAGTCGTCTTATACGTGTGTTACTTTTTGATGTCTAAAAAACGACCAACTAGGCTTATACAAAAGGTGTCCTATAGGCAAGGTTTTAGGGTAATTCCGGAAATAAGTATAATTTAAATATTATAGGATTTTATAATCAGGAACCAATTGAGTTTAACAAATTTTGAAAGAACAAATAAACTTTTCGAGAAGACTTTTTGAGGGCTAAATCTCTCATTAAAAATTCAAAGCAGTAATTATTTTTAAAATCATTAATTAATGCATTTTCAATTAAATTCCTGAATACTTGAGACATGCCGAACTATAAAATCCACCGGGTTGAGTAAATTTAGTAAAATATTCGGGTGCAACACGGATCTCCCCTCAAATTGAAAAGATTCTTATGGATTGTATTCCAAAAAATAACTGTTTTTCCAAAGTAAATGCTTCCCGACTTTTTATAAAATGTTGCAGTCCGATTACAATAGAAATGTAAATTAATCTGATAATGATGGAATTTTCGGGATGGTGATAAGACAATATCCCAATAATTTAAATATTATAGGATTTTATAATCAGGAACCAATTGAGTTTAACAAATTTTGAAAGAACAAATAAACTTTTCGAGAAGACTTTTTGAGGGCTAAATCTCTCATTAAAAATTCAAAGCAGTAATTATTTTTAAAATCATTAATTAATGCATTTTCAATTAAATTCCTGAATACTTGAGACATGCCGAACTATAAAATCCACCGGGTTGAGTAAATTTAGTAAAATATTCGGGTGCAACACGGATCTCCCCTCAAATTGAAAAGATTCTTATGGATTGTATTCCAAAAAATAACTGTTTTTCCAAAGTAAATGCTTCCCGACTTTTTATAAAATGTTGCAGTCCGATTACAATAGAAATGTAAATTAATCTGATAATGATGGAATTTTCGGGATGGTGATAAGACAATATCCCAATAAAGATGTTTTTGCGTTTTAACTTAGAGTGATAGAAAATAGACTCAATTTCAAGTAAACCCCAGTTCTAAGGAATGTTTAGCTCTTTTAAATTTGTAACTTTTTAGTCGAAATTTCAATTTTGACAGCTAAAAGTTGAATTACAACCCTAAAAACCGAAAGAAACTAACTCCTAAAGAATCAGTGGATGTTTCACTTACAAGGAGGCTTGGGCTGTTACATTAAAGACTTTGAAAGATGTAACCAAGGAATTGGCGGATCCTTTAAAGTAAGTAAGTAAGTAATTTATTACAATCAAGTTTCCCTTAAAAGAGCACTTACGCTTGAAGGAACATAGTATGAATTCATTTAACTTAGTAATAATTTTAGGGATACAAAATTAAGTACAAGATTGGGTCATAAAGTTATATAAATTAATAAATTACTTGCTAATTTAAAGTGATAGATTATTACAAAATTTCATTCATCATCGGAGAAGTCACATAACCCAGAATCAATACACGAGTAATTACATACATTTTCATTTAAGTTTATGATATCATGAGATTGCATATTTAAGAGATGGTCATGCAGAGATTTTTTAAAAATTTTGAAACCGTTTTGGGTCTTGCTTTTAATATCATCTGATAGTTCAATCCACGGAATCGTGTTTAGCAGGTACCGAGGTACCATGGCTGGAGTTGCAGGGAATGTTAGGGGTAAGGTACATGTGATTTCTTGTTTGGATAACAACTTCACTGTCATGAGTTAAATAATTTGAGAAAGAGCGAGGAACCTTAAGATAGTTGCATCTTTATGCAAATTTTAAACACTCAAATTTGTAAGAATTTTCAGAAAAAAGCCACTTTAAATTTTCACAAATAGTATAACACACTGATTTCTGAGGATACAGATCATATACAAAGCGACCAAACTGTCGAATAACTTTGTCCATCAACTTATAGTTAGTTTTGGCTTGTAGCCATACAATAAGACAATAGTTTAGAACTGACTTAATTAAAGCATTAACAAGAATCAATTTGCTATCTATATTTAGTACATTTTTTACTAGATTTAAAATAAGGGATAATAAATTTGATTTCCAATAAAAATTATGGTTTGTCTTTGACAACAATTAGGATTTTTGAGTATGATTTGAGTCAAAACCTAAACTTCTTAACATCAATAATTGGCTAGATCGTGAGCAGAAAAAAACGAATGGTAATCGTATTCGCATCTATTATATCATAACAGCATTGCATTGTATACTTTTCTTTCGTCTACATAAAATTTATTATGTACATGGATTATTGAAAACTAGGTTTTGTTTAATGCTGCCTAGGAAGCATTTAACGTTATTTTAAACGCTCTATTTATTCATCATAGTTTTAGGGAACATATGCTAATTGTCTAGTTAACATTGATTTTGCCGTTTTTATTTTATTTTATTGTTCAAACATAATTGTTTAGAGTCATATTAGTTTCCGTTATGAATATTTTATTTCATTTATTTTATAATGGAGCACTCTCACAGTAAAAATGTCCTGTATTTTAATTAAAACTCTGCATCATGAATACAAATCATTAAAATAATAAGACAAAAATTGTTTTGATTATAAAGATAGATTATAACATTTTTATTATAGATTTTGTCTTTCCCAATTTTATTTCCCATAATTAGTTTCCATATTAAATACTTAAAAATTCGTTACCGAAAAAAGTGATTCTAGGTAAATCTGCTCTTGAGTTTTGATTAAAAAGAATAATGGAACCAGTAAAGGTAATAAAAATGAGCAATTTTCTCACCTTAAAAGCAACGTTTTAAGATTTACAACTTTAATTAATGAGAAGTAAAGAAAAGTCTAAAACTTGATGCTGGGAAATTTGTTAATTTACGTTGTTGTACAGACACAACTACAAACATAATTTTAAATCTGATCTCATTTGTAATTATAATTTTTAATTTGTAACAGGTGTGCTTGATATTTTTTTGAGTTAGTTCAATAATAGGAATTCCCATTTTGTAACTAATTAAAGAAAATATTACGTTATGTTTCGTAACCTTAAATCCCAGTTTAACTATAATTTTTTTAAACGGCTACTAAAGCCATTATTGAATTTTTGACTTTTTTTTGTGTAAAACATTTTGGTAGAAAAGTCTTCCAAATAAGATGTTAAAAGTGATTCCAACAATTAAATGAAATGTTAAAGTAACTGGATGCCGGTAACAACATGATTCTCCAAAAACTGGAAACACAAATAACCTTCATCAAGCCATATGCATTATTGGGAAATATGTATTTTTTAAACTTACAATACATAAATGCAGAATAGAGAACAATACCAAATCCGATAATCATTTGTAACAATTGGCATGTAGTAATCAAGTTAGCCACTTTAGTAGGAACTTTCACTCCCAATGTCTGTTTTAGTGTTTTGTGTAGGGAAAATAATTAGTAAAAAATAATAAATTATTCTATTAATTATAAAGCAATTCGTTTTCAAGAAAATACCTTAAGAGCAAAGTACGGGTACATCATACTAGATAAACATATTATTTGTTTAAACAGTGTGTTAAAATAATATAAATTAACTTTTTTTGGAATTATTACCTGTGTACCTAAAAATTCAAAAATAAAATGTGGTAATAAAATAAGTTTAGTATTGATATAAAGAATGAAGTTTAAAGCTTTATCTTACACAATAGTTAAGGACAACCATATATATATTGATAGGTTCCATATAAGGTATAGATAGCCATGTTCCAACCATAGTTATTAAGTGATGATACCTTTAAGCATATTTGTTAAATTCAAAAAAGGAAATAGTTAATATTAAATAACTTTGAAATTGGGTAAAAATATTTAATTTACCATTGTAGTACCACTACTGGCTTTTTCTTCAAAACAATAAAAACTGTTTCAACTGAAATGAAACAAACCAAAATACAAAAGGATTAGAAATCAGTTTAATTTCGGAAAAATAGGAAAACTGTAATCGGGTAATTGAATTATCTTGAACGTACTCAGCTCCAAAAATTTTGAAAAAGCGAACAAAGCTGTCCAAAAGGCAAACTGAGCGCTGTATCCATTACTTAAATTAAAAAAATATTATTTATTTTTTAATTTAAATCTTAAATTAACAATTTAATTAAAATTTAAATAATTCTTGAATACTTCAGACACACTGAACGATAAAATCCACCGGGTTGATTAAATTTCGTAAAAAGTTCCGGTGCTACACGGATAGTTCCACAAATTGAAAAGATTCCTAGGGCTGAATTCCAAAAAAATAGTGTTTTTTTTAAAGTAAAAGCTTCTCGGTTTTTCATAAAATGTTGCAATCCGAATACGATAGCAAGGTATGCAAGTCCGATAATGATGGACATTTCTGGGTGGTGATAAGAGAATATTCCTATAAAGGTGAAATCATGTTTCTCAAATTCAAAAGGTTTTAAATCGCTTTCCACCACGTAGTCGTTATATTCCAAGTAACCTTTTTTAAGGTATTCAAAATCAGTTCGGTTTGTCCAGTTTGACATTTTTTTTATTAATTAATTCTTTCAAAATAAATTGTAACGAAAAATGGTCTTTTGAGTTTATATTTTGGATTGCCCTGAGCAAGAATACCAAATTTTGACACTTAATTGTCGGCAGTTTTTTTGTAAATGGGATGGTATTGTTGTCTCTCAATTGCTTTTATTCTTGGTTTGGTTTTAAGGTTATGGCATAAAGTAAAATCTTAAGTTAAAGGATCATGAAGTAAATATATTTTTTAAGTAGTTTTAATTTTACATGGTAGATGTTTTTATCTTCACATTTGACTAAAACTTGTTTTTAAAGATTTATAACATTTTAGTGCGATTTGGATTTATAAATGGGATCATTTTAGATTATTTAATTACACAACAAAATATCAAAATAGTTTATATGATAGTAGTTTATAAAAATTCCATATTTAGAATGGAAATTGTAGTGTTGCTTTGATATCTAGAACAAATAAGACATCACATAATTGAATACCAATGGAATTCAAGGTAAGAATTGACGCCACCGGAATTTATTAGCAATAATGACTAAAAGTGAGATAAAGTAATTTTAATGCAGAGTTCCATTAATTACAATTTTACAGTCATAGTGTCCGGTCCATTAAAGCATCGGAAACCTGTTTGAAAGTTGATTTTAGCTTTTGATAAGCTAAATTTCCAAGAATTCTTGAACTTGAGATTTTTAACTTGGCCTTCAAGAAGCTTTTATATTCCTCTTAAAAGCTAAGCCTTAACTTAAATACATCAGTTACAAACAATAAGCTATAATTTTCATTACCAATGCTCTTAGTACTTTTAAGATAATTATTGGAATTTCCTTGTAATCCTTTTAGTTTGGTTTCACAAGAGAACAAGAATTTTGAGATTTAATTTTTGGATATTTTTTTTTGCAAATAGGAGAGAAGTTTTGTCTCTTTATTTGCTTTACTTTTGGTTTGGTTTTGAGTATATGCCATAAACTATAATCTTAAATTCCACTTTTTCAGTAATAAAATCGATAACACTGGCGATTAATGAAGTAAATGGAAATATCTAGAAAAAATATGACATCACATGATTGAATACCAAAGGAATTCAAAGCAACAGCATTTAAGTTATTTAAACCCATACTGACTTTAATGCCGAATTATCTCGAATTTTTCTAGCTATTCTGCCCGGTTCATGAAAGTTATCCAAAGCCCAGTTGATTTTTAGCTTTTGATAAGCAGAATTTCCAAGAATTCTTGAACTGGAGATTTTAAACTTTGCTCTCAAGAAGGTTTCATTCGTCTTATGAAGCTAATCTTAAACTTAAAAGCATTATTTTAGCACAGTATCTTTTTTATGACAAAAGTGTTTTAATATTATGAGATCATACTGGGTTTTACCATTATTGAATTAGTGAATCTATATTAATGTATTTTATCTTAATAGCTTTATTGTGATAATTAAGGTTAGCAATTCAACTCAGAACACTGCAATCAATGATTTGGAAATTAAGTCTTTCTTGAGTAAAAACTCAATGATAAAAGACACTTTAATATTTCTAAATCTTTAATGGTGTGCTAATCCATAATCCAGGTGATGATAGAGATACCCAGTTGGGTTTATTTAAGCCTAGTGGCGTAAGTAAAACTCTCGAAGGGTAGAAACCTTACCATATTACTACGACCACCTGGGCATCTCCCGGGAATCGAACCCCATATATATGCTCGAGAAGTCGGATTCCTTTGCCAATCGGCTAATATGGACTAACTAAAGAAGTCCGCAATTTTAGAAGCAAATCCAGATAACGCAGTTTCATATAAAAGAATAAATCATATTAAATATTGAATTATTTAAAGTGAATAAGTCTTATTTACTATCCGGATAGTTTAAATTTTGTCGAGTTGTTGCCATCTTTTAAAATTGAAACACGACGATAAAATGACACCGCTCTCCGAGATTAAACAAATCAAGGTCGATGAAGACCAAACTGACAGGAACTTGAGATCAAAACCGAAGCGTTTAGAGATTCTTGTTGATGGTTATTATTACGATGTGACGGATTTCATTCCGAGACACCCGGGTGGAAAAGTAATTAATTATTACACTGAAAAAGGTGAAGATGCAACTCAAGCTATTCAACAATTTCACCACCGGTCGGAAAAGAAGGTCCAGACTATATTAAAGT
>JAQGAA010003092.1:0-11455 GCA_034696425.1 Isotoma viridis
GCTCCAAAGCGCTTCAAATACAATTAAAACATACAGCTCTCGCTACTTGGTTACACCCGTACTTGATATGGTTTATTTCGCAAGAAATTAGTGCACACATGACACACAAAATGCTTAGTATTATCAATTATGTGTTGTATCTTGTGTATTGAAATTTGAAATTGACGTTTGCAACTCGGTGAAGGTGAACCCGGACGATAGAACGCATAGCACAAAAAAAGAATAGTTTTTGTACTTCCGTAAAGAACCTGTAATTTGCGAAATTGCTGAACCTTTGATATTATTCATATTAAAAAATGGCCTTAGAAGATGAATTTATGGAAGCAGCAGATTATGTACAAAGTAATGCGACTGCAGGAGATAGTAGTGTCAAGATAGAAGATCAAAAATTACTAGAGCTTTATGGTCTATACAAAGTTGCAACCATCGGACCTTGCAATGAATCTCAACCAGGTGAGAATTATTAGTTAGAATTAGAACTAGAAGGGGTTTGATTGTCTACGTTACACTTTAGGATAGAATTAACTTGCAATAATACCACATTTCTTTAAATATTTCAGGATTCTTTAACATGAAAGGACGAGCTAAATGGTCTGCCTGGAAGCGGGTATCGGAGCTTTCCTGTAATGACGCAAAGATTAGTTATATCGAAATGGTAAAACTACTTTTTAATTGGACTCCAGCATCAATGTTGAATGATAATGATGATGATGAGAGTAATGAAGATGAATCCAAGAAAAAAGAAAGAAAGGGTGCATCTTTGACGGGAATGGGAAATACCGTATCTTGCTTTGCCTTACCCACGGAAGAAGATGATGACGATAAAGATGTAGATCCGGTCTTCTCATGGGCTAAAGATAATGACCTCGCTAATTTAGAAAAGTGGGCAGAAAGTGTGAGTTTACAACTTCAAACAGTATTGAATTACGGACAGAACAGTCATTGCTATCTTGAAAGTAAGGCTATTCAAATCTAAATATCTTAATTTAAGTTTTTTGTATTACAATATTTCATGTAGACAACAAATATCAATATACAAGACGAAAATGGATTAACACCGCTTCATTGGGTAGTGGATCGAGGTCATAAATCTGCATGTAAACTGCTCCTCAATAATGGAGCTGATCCTTCTTCTAAAGATTATGACGGGTCAACACCACTTGAATACGCAGAAACCTGTGAGCATGGAGAAATAATAGCTTTGATTAATGAGCACTTAAATATGCAATGAATATATCTGGGCCTAAACTTACTGACTTTGTTAATAGTTTAAAGAATAAGTTGATTGGTAGTCAAATACACTTTCTCGTTTCTTCTTAAGAATACTCCGCTTGTCTTGTATACTAGTAATGTGATAGTGATCATATACGTATGCATAATTTTTTCGTTTTAATCAAATCAAGAAAGATTCCAGGATCCACCTCAATCACTTACCCCAATCTCACACAAAATACAAAAATGTATGAATTTGAATATTGCTGAAAGTGATGAACTTCTTTTCAACAAATCCAAAGTTACAATGTTAAACAACGGATTGGGATTAAACGATGTTAAAAGTTATGAATATTGTGTTTCTTTTCTGCTTGCGAATTGATGCGAAAGCGAAATATGATTGTAAACTTGTAAGCTCCACAGCTCTAGTACTGCACTGCTCTTTCCAGAAACAGATTATTCGTGAATCCTGATACTGTTACTGATACATTTGTACTGCAGCCAATTGCCAATAGCACCAATTCATAAGTGACTACTAAGTTTATAAATGGTTAAAAATATTAAGTTTCCTATTATCAGTGCAGTGGGAACTTGTGTATCGACTCAATCGTTATTAGATGATACTCATTTTTAACCAGACTATAACTGAACTAGGTGTCATCATATGAAAATTAATTTAAACATTTTTTAAGAACTTCATAATTTAAAATCATCATGAGTGGGGATCAGAAACAGAACACTTCGACTGCTGGCTTGCCCAGAAGGTAAGTAATTTAATTTTACCTTCCTTTTGTAATTTTAAAGGCTAGCGAATACAATACCGAAATTTAAGTTATTTTCAGAATTTATGCTTTTCTATTTTTAGAAAAACGATGAACTCGTTTCCTAAAGTGGAAGTTGCTGAACTAATTTGCAAAACCGAATTTTCATCATGTTTGGAGTGCCCAGGTATTTTTTAAAACTTAAATAAGCTAACTGCACCACCATTTTAATACTTTAGGCATGGGCATAAGAAGATTATTTAAAAATGCATGGTCTACGGTCTAGACTAACTGTATTGTAATTACAATTGTTTTAAATCTGCTTATAATGGAAACAGTGTGCCTGGATGTACCTCTTCCACCTGTATATCTATGTGCCATCGGTCACATAATTTGTGGGTCCTGCCGAAAAAAAGTAAAATCTTGTGGTTTATGTTCGCAACCGTTTCAAGGCGCAAGAAATTTTTTCTACGGTAATTTACATTTTTTTATCAATAATCCGCGTGATTTTTTATCCTAGTATATATTTTAATACTTTGCGTTTCTCATAAAATGTAATAATAATCTAATTCAATCGAGTTTTTCTTACTGAGGATTAAGAAATTTTTGTTTGTAATTTTTAGAAACTGTCTTTGACAAAACATTATTTCGCTGCCGATATGCCACTGAAGGATGCAAAATGTCAATACTTGGAAAAATCCTGAAAGTACATCATGAGGAGTGTAGTTTCCGGTTAGTACCCGTATTATTAGTATAATCCCATTTATCATATTAATCTCCGTAGTAGTTGTATCAGTATAAAATAAGAAACTGTCAGGGTTAACACACTAATAAAGCTATTATCAAATCAAAAATCAAAGAAAAAGGCTGGTGTCTGCTAAATCTAATAATCTATCCATCTAATGACTTTCAGGCCCCTACCATGTGTCAAGTATGGATGTTCAAGTATGAAAAGTGGGCATCTAATTCCTTACTCAAAATTTGTGGAGCATTTTACGTCAATTCATGATGGAAAGGTGAGAGATAACCTGGTTTGAATTACTTTTTATAGGTTCGTTACTTCCAATTAGAAATCCTCTGTAAATGTTCCAGATAAACAATTGCAACGGTGGAAAAGTTTGCAATGGATACCCTGCTGATGCAGACACCTGGCTAGTCAGTAAGCAAAGTCATATTTGTATCATCGACATCGAAATCTCTAATTTACGGATCCCTGTATCTGATTAAATTTACACTTTTTTTTTACAATATTATTAGGTCGATGGGTGCATGAAGTATTCTACTATCAAGGCCATTATTTTTTTGCAACCTGTCAAATTCGGAAACCAGAAGTTGGTGTCTGGTTGTGGGTTTTGGGGGACAATGAACTGGCTTCTAAGTTTCGCGTAATAGTAAGGTTGGGAGATTCTGTCAAAGCCAATGGGGTATCGCCGAAGACACCTACCTCTGGAAACAGCAATAACAAGATGGTATGTTAAATCCAGCTATTCTGTAATTGTTGGAAATGAGACATTGTCAGACTTGTCAATGTGCCATTTCGTATTTGCAGTGCCGGGAGATACTATTGATTAATTTCGAATAGAAGCCGTTACATAACTGTTTTAACGACATAACATTGGTATAATGTTACAGAAAAAGGTTTCATGGGAATGGGAAGGTCCTGTTCATTCCATTAGGAAAGCAGCAGACGTGGTAATGGACTCGGGAGACTGTTTGGTCACTTCAATTGCTAACGTGAAATCACTCTGCTTGAATCACGATTCCCGAACCTATTGGGAAGTCACTTTTGAGATTGTGGTACGATCATTGGCTGTTCAGTCATGTTAGCGTTTTATGGAAATATTAGTATAGTATTAGTGTATTATCTGCAATTTGCGTACACTCAATGTGTGCTACAATTTTGTTCCAGGTTAAAGACAACATTAATGGCAACGTTCAACACCGACTCCTACAGCCATATGCACATGTAACTACTCGTAGGATGTCATTGGTCTCCCCATATGAGTTTTCAAGTCCAAATTGATAGTCAAAACAGCCTTAATCGCACAATTATCAATTTGGAAATTCTAAAATCAAAATTTCATTCTTACAATTAGTGCACATAATATTTCAATAACTTGCGACACGACCGTTTTTCTTCTTATTGTTAATTTTTATTTTATGCAGAAAAGCTGATGATGTACATTTACTAGGTACCGCACGAACTCTACTCAACGTTTCGTAGGCCCATCATATTGCAGAGCGTAGCTGTATAGCTGTATTATTACTCTGTGGGTCCATCTTCGTCCTCGTCAATTTTGGGGGTTATTTCTCCCTGGCTATAAATCAGTGTTACTGTACATTGACTATTACTTAGCCTTTTTAAGATTTAAATCAAAATGTGATATTAATATTAGGCAGCGATTTTCTAATCAAATCATGTATGAATCAGAATTGGTTTGAGCAGACTTTTGAGCACTGAAAACTCGATGTAAGCTATTTCTATATCTATTTGTAATGTAATAAACATCTGCTGAACTGAATGAATAAAAAATAAAACGAAGGGAACCGAATAATTTTTCCAAGTCAATTCAAATACTGAACTTACGTTATTTTTTATTAATAAACGTACGTAAGGATATAATTTTTATAGTTCAATTTTTTAGAGAAAAAGAAGTTTATTAGTATGACAAGAGAGCTTCTGTAAAAAATTCATAATCAAGCTCGCCGTAGCAGTAGCCATGAATATATAGTAACTTAAAGGAAGGCGATAGGATTTCTGTTAATCACTATATCTAGTTACAGACGTAACACAGAAGGAAGCAAAAACTAATGAAATAGTTTATCTTTTGTAGGAACAATCTGGCACTCAAATATTAATTGAATATGGCGACACTCCGAGTGGACAACATCAACGAGTGCTAACTAATATTATAACTTTTTACAAGTGAAAAAAACAAGGGAACAAAAGTACACAGCATTAAGTTAATAATTATTAATGAATTAAGATTTCAACAAGTTTCAAATAATTCAACCCGAACACTCTCGTCGTCTCGTCTATATGCAATAGAATATTTTGTTATTTTTTTTCTTATTTTACTTTTGTTCAGTTAATGATTTAAGAAGTTCAAAGTCACAATCATAGGTACACCGTCAAGGATTTATCCCATATTTATCCATGTTCAGATTAAAGTTTAAATTGAACCTTATATCAGTATTATCGACGTCAGATTTCACCTTGTACTAGACTAGTGAGAACCCTTGGTTCTGTTGAATTGCTTGAAGTAATTTGTACTTCAGCCGCTCTCTTGTCTGATATCGAGGTAAGTCAAGAAGGTTAAAGCAAGTATGAGCTACTGGCAAATATCTTTCATCTCCCGTGGGCTGAATTTGAAGCTGTGCATGAAAGATTAAATGTAAGTAAAATTTAAAGTTTGACGATAGAGTCCTAAAGACAAAATGCTTTTCACAGTGCTACTAACCTTTAATGTCTTCATTCCTAAAATTGGAATACGATCACTTCCAGTCAGGAAGAGCAAAAATTGCTTCTTGTCTTTAAGAGACAAAGCATGGAAGACTTCCCAAAACAACTTGATTGTGGGGTCCTCTACATGGTAGCCTCCTTTGTACGTACAATTCCTTTCAAGCTCACCCCAATCATAGTCTTCGTTTCCAGTTACCTATAAATATACACTTAATGTTGTAATCCGATTCAGGAAAACGTTGTGTCATCAATCAATACAATATGCTTTAGTTTATTGTAACTAACCATTGATTGAAGCTCTTGTGCATGAAAGAGTTGTAACACAGTACTGCCACAAACTCTTTGAAACCCTTTCTTGAACGCTTCAAAATGCTTGCCACAAGCTATATGAAAAACATACGAGACGTAGAGTTCAACAAATTCACTTTTGTTTTCCTGAGTAACTGGTGTATCAGCTCCGCGGTCTTTTAAAGCAACGGTTTTAACAGTGCCAAACTCTTCTCGGCTAATTTCAAAGTTAAGGCTAAAAGTATCCTCAAAATCGGCTTCTCTGTAATACAAAAGTTATTGTTTATGACAAAAACATCTATTTCACAAGATATAAAACATTAATGTAATTAACTTAGGATATTTCTTACTTATATTCCATAATTTGTTCTAACGATCTTCCTTCCGATGGTGACAATTCTTTAAGGTCATTCAGATCAACTTTCTCATCCAAAAGTTTTTTGTATAAAGCAAGTGGAAATGGGAGGTTGATGATTGTAAAATTATAAATTGCTAAGCCACAAAGAAGACCAATTAAAAAGTACATGACTTCTTCCTCAAACGACCCTTCGTTAAACCACATCAGCCTTGACTCTTCATAATGCTTAAACATTCCGAACTTGGGATCGAGTATTTCACGAATCAATAACAAGAAGAATTCTTTCCTTACTCCACCGGCATCTTCAGCCTCTTCTCCGATGAATTTTATCTGGAGGTGAACGAATCAATAAGTAAATATTTATGTATGTTCAGAAATAAAATAATCTTTCAACATATCAATCACCAATCAATTTATACCTTTAAAGGCTTCTTCAAATCGTGGGTGGTCAATGTATATATTTGATTTACAACATCGTTCACAAGATTATCCCTAGAAACATTTAGAACTAGATATTGAACTTCTTGAGGATCTATCAATTGAGAAAATATAAAGCTATTCATTAGCTGATTAGTTGCTTTGCTCATAGCATTTTGCATTTGTAGAATCTGATCCGTCTGTAAAAACGACAAATGCATATGTTTAGGTAAATTGACTTTCGCATATTTCTTTAATAATAATCATAAAATAAAATTTGTTACCTGCAAAAGTAATGTTTTAGCTTGGGCATCAAATATAAATGGAAAATCACATAAAAAGCATACGCTCGGTTGAGTTTTTCGTTGTAGCCACCTGAAATAATCCAAACGAATGTCCACCTATAATCCCGGTGTATCAATTAGTCACACATGATTTTTAGTGCTAAAGCTAAAGTATTATTTTGTAAAACCACTAACCTTGGATGATAACTGAGGTATAGAAAATGTGTGATATGAAAGCCGTCCACAACTTCTATTTAGGTTATTGAGCAAACTTAAGAAATTGAGACATATCTTAAGAGCGTGATCTTTCTAAGGAACAAAAATCTAGATATTTTATTTAAGATACACATAATATTTTGAAAATATAAAACCCACCTGCAACTGAGATTTACTCTGATCATCAAGGACGGAACAAATTGTTCTCTTGTACACGGATATCAAACGTAAAATATGCTCCTTTGGAGAGAAATATAACCATCTTATAGCTACTGAAACTAGTTGAGGGGATAGCGATTGCAGTCGGTCCGCATAGAACATCGGTAGCATTGAATTACTTCCTGAAATAGATACCATGCCGTCTCGAGACACAGCTGACATATCTATGGTTATCTTTAGGTTACATGAAAGACCATTCGGTCAATTTTTATATACCTACCTGAATAAAAATTTGGTATGAGAGGAAACAGGACATAAACCCGTAATATTTCGACATGCTTTAGCTGATGGGGTAACTTCGGAAGCAATTCTGAATACACCCACTGATCCACATAATCCCTCAACCCATCCGATTTTATGCTGCCAAGCTTTGATAATGTTGTTTCAGCCTACGAAATTAGCCAATGCAATTATAAAATTATTTATTTTTAATTTTTGTATTATTGCTCAAAGTATGTCACAGGTTGATTTATGTTCGGGTCAGGATAATTTTTAGTACCTCATTCAAATCTACACCCATATTTTTCCATGTTGAAGGCACATGCTTGCCATTAGCAAGCAAAAATGAAGCATTCCATGTCGCTGGGGAAGCAAATATTGTTTCAGCTATAGTCATTAGATCTTGGTTAACAGGCTCCGTTGCTGAACATATCTGAGTTATTTTTTCATTCGTTATTGTTAAAATCTGCTGTTCCCCTCCAAATTCTCGATAGTCATACATTTTGGCATTTGATGCCTGCACGTGAATGCCACTTTCAGTTGTTGACTCAAGCCCCTCTATTAAAACCATGGTATGATCTCCGCCAGCAAACACAGAATTTACTTTGTACGGTAAAGCCTGTAACTACATTCATACACAGCATATTAGTTTATTGAGTTGAGCGTTGAGCCAAGATAAGAGTAATTGACAGTAGTTTGAACAACTCGTCAAACGATTACTTACGTAAGAGGGAGAGTTCTTATTTCCACTAGAAAACCCTAACTGTCCGTTTGAATTCAATCCAAACGTGTACACTCGATCGTTTGTCCAGCAAATTGTATGGCATCTACCACACGCGATTTGTGTTACAACTGTTCCAAAGTCTAGGATTTTGCGAGGAAGAACTTCGTTCGACATAGTTCCGTGTCCCAATTGTCCGTAGGCGCCATTTCCGCACGTAAAAACTCCTCCATCCTTCAATTAGAAGCCATTGTATATTATTTAAAGTCACCAGTACATTTACAACTACCTCTCATTCAGACAAACTTACTTGAGTTAGGAATGCAGAGTGCTCTGAACCAGTTGTGATGAATCGAACTCCTAGGGATCTCAAAGTCGCTAGTTGCGTCGGTTGGCACTTGTCATCGGTGTCACTAACTCCTAACTGTCCACAACTATTCTTTCCCCATCCGTAAACAGAACCGGAAACACTTAGAGCGAAGGAATGAAAACCACCTGGAACATCGCATATGAAACAACCATTATAAAAACTCTGTAAACGTTATGTGTAATTTACAATCACCTGCAGATATGAGGGCGGTTGGGAAACCTAGCAAAGTTTCAACTAGGTTAAACTTTATTTGATTAAGACCGTTTCCGACCCCCAAGCCAAGCTGTCCATCTACACATAAGACACAAAAAAAACTGAAGATGACAGACGAACTAAATTAATAAATGGTTCCTTTTGATTTTTTCAAAATTAGTTAACTTACGGCTATTGGAACCACATGTGTATATTTCTCCAGCATTCGTTAAAACCATGGAGTGAAAATGTCCTGCCGCAACTTGGATTACAACCTGAAAAGATATGCTAGACAATGAGTACAAAAAACGCCGTTATAAATTACAAATTTCTGATTACCTTTGAACTTAAAGTTTTAACTAGTCGAGGACGGTTTATTAACTTTTCTTCGTCATCCTTTTTCCGGCTCTCATACAAGCCTAACTGACCTGTACCATAAATGATTTGCTACAGCTACAACAATCATTTACATTACAATTTCTACACTCAAGATAACAATGGTAAAAAGACTTTCATACCATGTGAATCAGATCCCCATGTGTACACTGTTCCCCATTTATCAACAGCGATATTATGCGCATATCCAGCACTGACTGAAACAACAGGGCTATAGCCTAAATTTTCAACCTTCTCAGGACGAGTACGACCTTTACTATGTCCTAGCTGGCCATCTGGTATAAAATGACGCCGATTTAAAAATTTTAATTTTAATAAAATGGTCACATATAGACCTCAGCCCGGTCTATTGTTCTGTACCGTTCCACGCAATTTAAGGATTGTATTTTTATACTCACGATCGTTGCTGCCACATGACCAGACTGACCCATCTTCCAACAAGAATATGGTATGCGAGTCCCCACATGATACTAGTTGACAAATAAATATTTTGCGAGTTATAGCTTATTTTGCATTCTGAACTGGAGCTACAATTCATTCCAAGCTACAAAGGCAAATACGTAAAGAATTACTGGACTTTATGCTGGTCGTGATATCAAGCCTTCTAGGATCACTAACATAGTCTTCTTCGATACCCCCTAAACCTAATTCACCATTCACCGTGTTACCCCAAACAAATACAGTCTTCTTGGCAGCCTCTGGAGGCACGTCGGTTGACCCGGTGGAACAGCCTTCCATTCCTTCTAAGTCGTTTTGCGAAGATTTAAGGTCACTATTAGATAAATCTTCCATCACTACGTCTTCAATTTCCATCCTATGGGGTACTACAGACAATCGAAAGTCTTATATTCTCCCTGTGAATTAAAAAAAAATTTATAATGGTAAGTTCATCCATCCTATCTGAATCTCCTTGGTAAGTTCAATAAAACTCAATCAATTAAAATCAAATACTTTCATTTTTGTTTCAGCTACTAGCTGTGGTACATCGTATATGCGAATCAAGTTACATAAATAAGTCTATTTGAGCTACAAAAACATGTAATAAAAGTAATAACTACTCTCAGCGTCTCAGCATCAATGTATAATGTATCTAGAAAGAACTAGAAAGCTATAATTTTTTAAACATCACTAAAATGATAAGGTGCTATAGTGATTAGAGATCACCGAACTTGAAATATTATGTACAATTTGAATAAATATGATATACAAACAAGCTTACAGAAACAAATATGCTTATTTATATTAATATTAGTCAAATTCTTTAACCCAGAGAGTGTATAGGTTTACGCATAATATAATCTCCTATTTCTGCTATTTCTAATTCTCAACGATACTAAAAGCTAAAAGTAATTCCTACTGATAAAATATACGGAAAGAAAACTGGTAATTAGGGATTAACTGCACACACGACTGTCCCAGTTATTTTTTATCGTTTCCCTTAGGTTTACGTTTAAATACACAGCAGATAATAACCTCACATAAGAAAAATTATTATTATAATACATACCGCATTGCATTGTATTGTAAGTTACGATTTTTTTAAGCTACTACTTTATAGCTAGTCTGGCCTTGCATTAAAATTAAAACGATGGATATCTATCTTGATTTCAAATGCCAACTGGACCTATCAAAACTATTTTGAATTAGCTTTTGTCTTTTCAGTCTTATCTTAACTGCGGCCACTGAAGTGATCGAAGCTTGGACTAAATTTTTATTAAGCCCATTCTTATTTCTTCATTACACACTAACCGGTTTTGATTTTTTGGAGTTTTTGTTGCATCATATGTAAATGTGTCAGCAAATAGTTGCAGCAATCAGCAATTAGTGGTTAGTGAATTATTATTTAAAAAGTGTTTGTTTCCTTAAACGTGCAAAAGCAGTGCTAAGATACTTACGTCTATATTTTCCTATTCAACAAATTCAACAGTGCTTCTTTTATTTATACCGTACCTTGTTTGTTGTACATTTAGTGATATGAAGCAATTGAACCAGCTGGAGGTCCGGAATAGACAAATCTACCGTTGACTATATGAACTGCTGAGCGGAAGTGATTATTCAAATCCAGATTTTTGCTGTCGCTTCGTTCTGCAAAATTGAAAATAAAATCAAGACAAACAATATTTAGCAATTAATTACAGTACGCTATCAGCATAGACCTTAAGATGATTAACAGGTAATGCCAATGTGCAATTCTTAATTTAATTAAATTAGTTTATTAAACTTTCATATTTACATATGTATATGTTTTATGTCTGTGGTTTAAAACACAGTTCATTGTTGTGAAATGTGAATCACATTTGGTGCATTCATTCAGCTGATTGTCTGTTGATTTATGGTTA
>JAQGAA010003093.1:0-11453 GCA_034696425.1 Isotoma viridis
AAGTTACTGAATGCATGGGATTCACCAAGTAGACGGTTGGGCAAAGACAACATAATGAACTAATTCGGTTATAATGAAATACATAGACAACTAGTGTTATGGAGTTAAATGTGAACATGAATAAAAATCTCACCTATTGAAGGAACAAAGGCCTTTGGAAGATGAAGTGAGAATCTTTACCCTCTGCTTGGGACGGTGGTACCTTCTTATCTTTCAGCAGGATACTACGAACGGCAAAAGTTAAAATATCGGTTTTTGGTGATTCTGTAAATCCAATTACTTGAATGAACGGAATCTTAATGAAGTTTAACACACCACTATCAAACAAATTTGATTCAAATCAAAATTTATATTTCTTTTTGTAGCCGGTATTCCGTCATTTATTCACTGTTCTGGATAGTCTCTATTCACTGCAACCTGCAAATTTTTCTTTTATTTATATCTTTTCGGTTAACTGGAGCTATTGATACCTTTGAGTTTGAACTGGTGAAAAATGATTGAATTTATAAATCACTGGTTTACACATTTATATTCTTTGTAGTTATGGCAATTTGACTTTCCAAAAATATTTAAACGAATTTATTTAAAATTTCGTTCTCAACATGCCACTATTTATTTATAATTGTTGAGACAAATTTTACGGTTGACCAATACAACTCGCTAGTACAATAATTAAAAAACTCTTAGCAAAATTATTAATAATTATTTAACATGCATATTTTAACATGTACAACAAACAATTTTCTAACACAAAGTTCAACTTGCTTCTTTTTTTTAGACATGTTAATGTCATGTCATGTCAATGTTAGTGAATAAATCGTAACTTTCTCTTTACCTAAAACAACATTTCAGATTGTAAAAATAATAATATAATAAATAGTAGATTACGAAACAATAAGTTGGATTTAAATTAGATGGTACTATAATAATTTATTAATTTTTTAAACACATTTCAACGAACTTACATTTTGTTGAACGATATTAACGTTTGTTTTATTCAAATAGTTTTCTTAATAGACTTAATTTTCCCGAAATTTATTCCGTTCAAGTAATCACAATTATCTGCATTCATGTCTACTCAATATCCTATGCTTTTTCTGAAAATACTAGAAAATGGGACCATGATAAGCTCAACCAAAGTGAGTAGTCACAAACTGTCTGTAAGATAGATTTGAAGTTAACTACTTATTCATATTATTTCTAGGAGATATCTTCATGGGCAGTAGGTAAGTATTATTCGGTACTACCTCCAATTACGATAGCGTCCACGAATGTCTAATCAGCTATTTGTCCTATTTTCGAATTTAGGTTATGTTTTTACTCTCCTACGACGTCAAAACTAAAAGTGTAGTTTTCTCCCTTTCGTGGCGTTCATACATTTACGTACAAGCACTGGCAATCGTAACGTTTTATTTATCCTTAATTATCGAAAACATAATCATTTGAGATTCTGTTTCATACATCCTCGAATCAATATTGAATCACATCGTGGACTCATAGTTTGAATTGATTGTGGATGCGCAAAAGTAATATTTTCGTAGTCATCGGATCTTTCTATTCCTTGCAATATTTACGTTCCAGGAATGCATCTAATTTAAAAACATCGTTTGTTTCAAGCAGGACATTCATGCTGCAAGGTTTATCGATTGCCTCTCGCCAAAATTTGCTCACAATCCAATTCCGAACCATTTCGTCTTGCGGCAAGAAAGCAAGAAGTCTGCACAGAATTTATTTTCAAAATGAAGAAATTAGTTTAAACTAAAATTTGTTTTTTTTTTGAGAAAATACAACTGAAAGTTGTTGTAACGTGTGCCAATGGCCGCTTATTTTATGATTATTACTATTTTACTTATTATGTGGTCAGATTTTATTGCCTCTTTATAATCGATTCAGTTGAAGTTTTCGTGTCCCCTGTGTGACTATTTAATTTTCAACAAAATCTTCTTCTATTTTCAACTCCAAGATTAATTTACTGTATTTATTAGCTATTGTTTTAATAATTTGATTTTTTTAACAAATTAAAAAATCGTAACTTACAATTGTTTAAAAAAATCAAATATATTTTTGAATCTGTACTTTATTATACCTGAATGTTTAGCTAAACTAGTATCGCTTAATTAGAGTCCAATATTATTCATTGCTCCTTTCAAAGGTTTTAAAACAAATTTATCTTTTTGGCAAATTTGGCATGCAACAATTTAATAATCCTACTGTTCCATATCCATTTTTTATTAAATTGTGTGTTAAGTGTAGAATTGAAAAAATTAAATAATATTGACCATTCACTTTTACTTCAGGATAATAATGAATTTTTTTAAATCAGCGATTTATGTATTTGCATAGACAACACAAATTTCATTTTAAAGGTTATAAACTTTAAAATTTGAGTCATGAAATTAAGCATATACGTTTTAATTCATCAATAAAGATAACATCACAAGTAGAAAAATAATTTTTTGAAATAGAATTAAGAAATGTCCCTTATGAACAGACCTATGTCTCTTTTCATAGTAAATAGCAATCTGGGATTGTATGTAAACTCAGGTTAAGGTTTCAAGTTTATAATTTAAAGTTATTATAAACCTTAAAGCACTGAGTGATAAAGGCACAGAAGTAGGTATACCATAAATATGAGAAGTATTGCGTGTATATAGGAACTTTACGGAATTAAGAGAGAAGGAGAAGTAAGAGGATTAGTAAAACGAGAGAAACCCCCATAAGTACAAAAACAAAACGCAAAAAAAAAAATAGAGAAAGTAGCTCCATAAATCCATTGCCCATAACCCGGTTAAAATTACATGAGAAAAAGCAGTTGGTATTCACATTATTATCAAATAGCATGCAAAATAGGCATTTCAGTTCTAAGGACATGAACGATTAAAATTAATATTTTAAACTTTACTTGGGTTATGATGAGTTTGCAGTAGTAGTAATCTCCAACTTAAGAATTAATTGGGAATTTATGATGACACAATTTACAAAATATGCAAAAATAAGATATGATGACGGAAGGTAATACAAGTAATCTCTTTACATAAAAATTATTTTCATTTCGTATGACAAATTTGCAGAGCAACCTTCTTTTAATTTTTTGAACAAACTTTCAATTAGTTTGGTTATGTGAAAGTTAAGTGAGCTTTTTTCATAAAAAAAGTGCTGTGAAATCCGAGTAAAACTTAATAGACTATAACATAAATTAAAAGTTTTTGTGTAAGTGTAATAGTTACCTTTAAAACAAGTTTTCATCAGCATGTCCAAAAATTATACGCAAATTTTTCCAAGCCAAAATCTGATGAAAATTGTTTAAAAACTTTATTAGAATCATTCAGTAGCGAACTCATTGAAGATCATTATTATTCTCATCCTACATATCATTTTGCATGTATCTGAATATTATTGAGAAACCAAATTAATCGTGTAGCGCGACTGCAACATCTTTTTTGAGCAAAGCATTATTAGAAATTGATATCCTTTACCATCATTAATATACGATTCAACTTATATCCTCGTCGAGAAATGATGCTATTTATACTTTTGAATTCATAAAAAAAGCAACACAGTCAGAGCCTCAACTATTTAAAAAAATACCACGGCACGGGTATGAATCTTAAAAACATAATAACACATTAATAACATGAACAATATTAAAAAGTTACTAGACTATAATATAGAGCTTTTAAGTTCCCCAGACTTAGCTACGATTCTAGCCCCGTCAAAGTTAATAATTACAGATACCATCTTAAGGAAGACTGTCATAGTGAAACTACTACACAATTTTTAACAATTTTTACAACAAAGAGAATCATTACTTCCAGCTAACATTAAAACAGAAGCCCCAGAAATCATTACTACAGAACAAATGGTGGACTATTTTTGTGGAACTAATTAGCGTGGTCACTTTTCAAATCAGTATTTCTAATTTCAAAGGATAAAATAAGAATAAATAGATCAAATGAATAAATCCTTAGTCCCAGTTTTAATAAAACTTTCCCTGTCTGGATGACAGATAATATGTAAAAATTGACATCTTTCAGCCCAAATCAACGAATTATTTTTCAAAACGATCCATATAGTAGTAACGTCATCCGTAGTCTCCTCCCCTTGACTTTTCTAATAAAAATTTCGACAGTGATAGAACTGAAGATTGTGAAAATAAAGCCAATACGAAAGTTAATGACAATAGTGACAATCTTAATAATACCAGCGACAATGACACAGGTGACAAGTATCAGGTCCAACCTTTAAGGTCCATTTTTATTTTCAAGCAATTTCAGTGAACCAGTAGGGTGACCCGCACCGATTTTTGAAATTTGTCGGAAACGACTGAAATTTGGCGTGAGGGTAGAAAATAGAATAAGTAAATGAAATTAAAAATTATTTTTTACTTTTTGCCGGTTTCAACGATTTTAATTAGTCACCCACACGGGTTTTAACATTTTTCGTAAAAAGGGTAACATAGTGAAAAACGAAGCACTCTAGGCGCGGGCTAAGGAAAGTTGCACAGGTAGGTTTTATTCTTTAATCACTGTAGTTATTCAGATAGGTTTCATGACTCTGCGTCTTAAAATAATATAAAATAATATTGAAACAATTATTTCTTTGCAGGAAATTTACTTCTATGTGAATTAAAAGAAATTATTTTAAGAGTTTTAAACAGTATATAGGGGATCAACGTCTACGAAATCCCCCACAGTAATCTTCCAGTGGGCTATCTTTCTGCAGATTCAGACATCCTCAAGGAAAAATTAATGATATAGTCACTTCTTCAAAAGAAAATTAGGTGTCAAATATATAAAATTATATTAAATGATTGTGTGTAAATTACTCTCATTTTAGTTTAAAAGAATCTACTTTGGTACCTATTTGACTTTTCATATTTAATATTGAAAAATTTTACATAACCACATTATTTTTATTTTTTTTATAACAAGTTGCTATTTGATATGAGTACATCTTCTTGTATAAATTCTTCAATATTATTCTCAAAAAACGATGTCTTAATCTCACATTGATAAATATCCTACCACTTAATCAATATATTCGTATTGAAGAAATAAACTAGGAGGTTTTAAATTTACATAATTAAAAAAATTTTCAAAATGTATATTCATCATCAACTATTCCTACCAGTCAATCGAAATATTAATAACAATAAAGGAGCATTTTTGTGTAACTATTTAATAATCGTATGTGCTATTAAAAAAAATCGTTTCTTAGATTTATTTGTATATACCTATATATATTCATTTATATAATATTTCATTAAATCTATTTCTTTTGTAATTGCAGAAAGATTGCAAGAACCAGTATATAATTTTAATTTAGAACATGCAACGCATGAAATGGTAAATCATCAAACACACAAGTTCAATTTCATTTGAGCAATTTTTCTACAAATCGCATGACAACGAAACGTTTTTACTTTTGGTAACACGACAAAAATTTCTACAAAAGGATTCAAATGTATAACTTTACAAATGAAAGTGTTCAAATAATATTCCATAAATTTTAATATTGCTGCCTGTCTTATCGAATTAAAAGCTTGATCCCCTTTACATGCAGTGTATAAGTGAAAATAAAATAAAATAAGGTGATGATATTTTACTTATAATTTTTTTTGATATATTAGAGATGGGTAGGACGAGGAACAATAAAGCAACGTTAAGATCTTGCTATTTGCCGGGCTTTTAGAGTAGTCGTTCGAGGAAGCGAACTACCCATTTTTTATTTGGATAAAACACAGTCCTAGGTACAATACAATGCTTGGAAATGCTGAAAACAATAAGACACAAACTTACTTATGCAATTTTTATTTTACAGAATCTGAGTAGACATTCCGATAGCGTGTAGTTTTAATAAATATTGAAACCATGTCAACAATTAATGATTACGTTGACTTTTAAAAGGTTCGTATGACCGAAGTATTTACTTATTGGACTCTAGGCCACATTATACTCAGTCACAGGTTAGGTTTTTCACAATTATTGTGCTTTAATTCCTTTCATTATGCACTTTCCTTAAGTATGAAAGTTTGAAAACCTTTGGAGTTTACCTTAACTTCATTTTTGATCTTGTGTTTTATCGATTTTGTTTAAATGTTGTCCTTTCTATGACAAATATGTTCGTATTTTTGCTTTTGACTTTGATTCTTTAGTGTTTTTAGTCAAATGTTGTATAAAATATTCATAATAAAATGTTGTGCATCTTCTAAGGGTTTACCTTATGAAGAGAAACGAATGTCAGAGTTTTTCGATCGATTTGATTGGATTCGCAAAGGCATTAGCATTATCTGACAGTACTTATTTTATCGGTCTTTGATAATTTTGGTCCGACGAAACAAATTCGAGTTATTTTTTGTCACGCTCTCAAAGTACACAGACAATACCTTGTTTACACTACGACGCTTTACTAGATTTCTAAATGGTTGGGACATTCAGATAATTCCGAGATATTATCAGTAAAATGTTAAATATTAGATTCTAAGCATTTCATAAATTGGAATTTTTATCCGTTCGTTTTATCATTCGTCTGATTTATTCTAACTTTTTTATTTGTTTTGAATAAAGGCTTGTTGTTTAATGATTAGCACATGTCTTATCTTCTTTTAACGGACTTGGAACTCAACTGAAAAGCTTATCTTAACTTAACTTCCTTCAAAGCTCTATTACTTTTAAAATACACTATTATAATCAGTCTCAAAATGTTATAGGCAACTACAAACACCAAAATACTAGAAGGAAGCCCTCAAATAATGTGAAAGATGCCGTTAAAATTTAAGATTCAAAGTAAAATTTAAGCAATTTCGCTGACCCTATACGATAGAAATGACCCACAGCGGTTAAAAATGAAAACCGCTGTGGGTCATTTTATTCAGAGTGAAATATTAAACAAAAATATTTTCCGTGAAAGGGAAGCACTCTAGGCTTTGGCTAAGGGAAGTTGCTTTGGTAGGTTTTTTATAAACAAAATGACAATTGACATTGTCATCTAGTTAGAGGAGAGTATTAAATCGAGAATTGGGTAGAGAGAGAAGGATATGGCTACGTTTTTACGAGAATGAACTAAATTAGGAGGATATTTGAGACCTTAAGTTATTAATAATATCCACAGTTGTGACCTTTTGGGGGACAGGTCACGAAGCGTCACTCCGGAAACCATAAAATCGACTCAATTAAACAAAAACTCCAGTTTCCTCACATTTCCCTCAAAGATGTAGATAGCGAGTTCCCCATAGAGTATGCAGTATTTATGCTATGCTAGAATAGTTATGCTAGAATATGGCTGTAATCTACATTAATTTACTTCAAAGAAATGACTTAATAAAAAGTAATAATGTCCAAAGGAATAATAAATTGAGGTCACCCAATAAAATTAAATATACACAACGTATATCTGTGATTCTTAATTCTACACTGATCAGTTCTCAATTATAAATAAAATAATTAGCCAATTACGCAGATAATAATTTTACCAACTATAAAAATCCTTATATTATCTGAAATTAGCTAGAGTTGGGCAAGGCATTCAAGATCAATACAATCATACTAACAAAACGTAAATAATAATGTGAATATTAGGAACGTCTTGGTACAGGCATTAAAGAAGAACGAGAAAACAAGCAAAATCTAATTTCACGAAACCAATTCCGATTCCGAGTCAAAAACCAAGTCTCACAAGAGATTATTAGAAGCCAAGCTCCTTATCCTCTCTAGGTGCCAGACGAAGGCATAGGTTCAAATTTCGTTTTGGCTTCGTGGCAGTGTTACGTGTTAGTGAAGTTTTACAAGGGCGCTGCAGCCAAGAGTTCGAAAGCAGGCTGTTTTTCTTAAACTGGAGAAGGTGTCTGCGAGAGCAATGTCGGTGATATTCGCTGCGTGTGTAGTAAATCACCTGGCAGTGATCTCCTGAACACTTTTTCTTCCTGGTCCATGTCTACCTTGGTGTTGAGTTAGTGAATTCTAGAAGTCGTCAGATTTTGCTAATAAATAATAGATAAAAATAAAAAAACGGAGAAGAGCACATAAATGAGTACCTCGATTAACTGAGTTAGATTAAAAGGAAATAAAATTAAACATAAAACATTTATCCCAAGGAAAGCTTTTAAGGCTAACCCTTGATTTTTAAGTCTTACTTTTAAGTTACGAGCCAGAATTGTGCTTTGAGGGCAAGTTGTCGGTTTTCTTCCCCGCGGAAGATTTATTGATACGATTACCTGATTGATAGGAGCACCCAGGAATAGGTTCACGATTTGATCGGGACTCCTGTAGAAGGTCCTTTGTAATAGTTTCACATTTTGAGAGAATTTGTTGGAATTGTGGGCCACGTACGATGGTGTAGCGGCAGGAATAAGGTTGCGAACGCAATCACTGTGGGTGACCAGAGGAGTCTGTTCCGCATTGTGTTTTGATACAACTAAAACGATTAAAATTATTGCCAATGTTAAAAAAAAAGGTTGACATATACATAGACTAAGTGTATGAGAGGTAACGTGGATCATTCCATTCGAAATCGAGCTCAGGGGGCTGGAGAGGAGTACAAGTAGTGGGCGTATAGGACGGCGCAAACATTACCTTAGTTTTTGGTTTCTTTCCCATTTTCAAATTTTTCTTAGTAACGACTTCGTCAGTACGAGACAGGGAGAGAGTTTTAAGATCGGAAATTATGGCCGGCATAGTTAGCTCCTCCGTTGGTGGGTCGTTCGTCATTACTTCAGGATTAGGTTCCAGATCCTTCATGCTATCAGACAAAATAGACTTATAAGCCTCAACAAACCCCGTCAAGGCTGATAGTTTTCCGGTTAACTCTTCCGATGTAGCTTTCATCCAGTCTAACGCCCCTCGAACTAGCTGACCATCAGCTGTGAATAAGCTTTACTGGAAATTAAAACAAAATATCATAAAATACAAAAACGAACAAAAATAATTTGAAGGAGTTACCATCTTAGTTTGACTCAGCGGAGTTAGTTGGGCTTTAGCAGTTCCTGATAGGGCCTATGAAGGAAGGGGATCCAGCCAGTGCATCTCGTTTGGAGTTATTATTCTTCAAATTAAAAGCGTTTAGTATTATAAAGTCAATTTTCATTTAGTATAATTCAAACTGGAAGATGCCAAAAGTAGACCTTTTCAGTACTCTCAAGTTCAATTTCGGCAACAGTAGGAAATAAATCGGGAATTTGAATAGTTGTTTGTGGGGATATTTTTATCGTATGCAGTGCTACACCATTTCGTCATTAGAGGTAAATATTCTTCATCTTTCTTAAAACATTTCTTTCGACGTCTTAAGATGCTTATCCTTAAATTCAAAAAAATATGGTATCCATTAGCATTCACATATGATGTTTTCAACCCTTTGTTAGCTAGCTCGCAGAATTGGTTGGAAGCTGGTGATGACTAGTGCTGTGATGTTGCAAAAACACACCATTAGGTATAGCAGTGTTCCTCCCATGGTCCATGTCCGGTTGGATCTGGTTCTGGGGGAACTATAATTTGAGTCCTCTTGTCCATAGTCAGGGGTCTTCTCTATTTGTTCCTTTGCTGGAATGTCCACAGGTTCTCCCTTGCTTTGGCAGTCCTCCTTCTTTGCATTACGGGGACAGTCCGCAGTTTCTCCCTAGTCTGGGATGGGATTTCCTACACCAAGAGAAGTGCGATTAACTTTTGCTTTGCTCAACGGCTTGGTGAAGATGTTAGCGAGTTGATTCTGTATCTGTCTGGTGAATTTATATTTGACCCCGATGTGCTTGGTCCGTTTGTGGGACTCAGGGTTCTCCACAAAACGGATGGCACTAGTCTTGTCCACTAAAACGGGAGTTGCATCCTGATGGATTGCCATGCACCAAGCACCAGGACCAGGCTTGAGAGCACCAAGATACTAGGGCGGGTCCCAGAAAACAGCGAATCCTGACTTTTTTTTCGGGCATTTCTGTCAATTCTGAGTCAGTGTAAAGTACAATGAACATTTCTTTCGCGGTAATACCGAAAATTCGAATGTGGCTTATTTCGGGTTTCTTCCCAAAAACCGCTTCATATGCGGTATACTATGTATTAATCGAATTTAGTGTCCGATGCAGTATGTAAACAGCCGTTGCTGCTGCTTCACCCCACAGGTAGTCAGGAAGTCCAATTTGAATCCACATGGTTCTTGTGGACTTGTTAATGGTCCTCATTTTAAGCTCCACGCATTCTGTTGATATTGTTCTTCTCAATTCGCAAAAACATGCAGAATTGTGGGTAACTTAATATTGTTCTTCACAATTCACAAAAGCTTCCCGAGAATTTGTGTGAAATTAAATTACTTTGAAAAAACTATCGTTCCTAGTGGACGTAACCACGCTCTAGATACCATGTCGTAATATGCTAGTACTATGCTATGACAAATAAAGTTTAAGTCTTGGAAAAATTGCAAACGAATGTATTTTTTTTAATCAAAATCGGAAGCATTTATATAATAAAGTCAAAGTGTTATAAACTAACTTTAGGGTACTAATAAACAAAGGATGTAACAGGAAACAAGTATTTTCGAATACCTTGAAGTAATAAAACTGAAAGTGAAATGCAGAATAATATTATTTAAAGAATATTTTCTAATTTTCCCTCTATGAAACTCAAACTTAATTCTGATTGCAAACAACTAACAAAACAGGATGCATTATTGACATCATGTACTCAACAAGGACAGGCTTTTTTCAAAAAGACGCTTTTAAATTTAATTTACTAGTTTTTACTGATTAACACTTTTTTATATTTAAAAAGTTGATGAAGGCTTGATATTGTCATATTGTAAAGAACGGCTGGAGCAAGCATCAACTGGATTTAGCACTATGTTTGATTTTTCACACATTAGTGGAATAGACACAATATCTGTCGGTAGTAGAACTGATGATGTTGGTGGGGCCGGCGTACACGATGCGACAGGTTTCACAATGAGATTGATGATAGAATTTTTGGTCAGCTTTGGTCAATTTAGCCTGCATTTTTTGTCTTTGCAAATTTTAAGGAACAACAGTCAACGTGAGCATTTGTCGAAGTAAAAATATTGAGGACTGAACATTTTCATCATTTAATACACATTGTTGTGGCCAATTGTAACTGGCAAACCAGTGTCACGCCAAATTATTGGTTGTGTATTATGAATGCAAAGACTGTTAAGAACTGAAGACAAAAGAAGAAAAGGAATTTTGGGATGAAAACATTTTTCATTTGTTCATAATGATGATTTATTTTTGTTTTAAGTTACGTAATTTGTTATTACGTTTTACAATAATAATGATTGAGGATGAAAAGATTTTATTATATTTAAAAATAAAACTCTCAAAAACGAATTGTAGAGATTTTTCTGTAAAATCCTCGATAAAAATTTTTCATGATCACAAAAATGTATCTTGAAAAAAACCCTAGATATTATATTAAATAAGATCCTAGATATATAAAAGTGCCTGAGTAATTCTCCAAAAC
>JAQGAA010003094.1:0-11450 GCA_034696425.1 Isotoma viridis
AGTTGGTCGAAATAAGATTTGACAGACATTCGAAATATCGTTTTAAAATGTTGTATTGTTTGAAACTATCAAATCAATTACAATTCAAACGTGCAGCTCACGCTACTTGGTTACACCCGTACTTGAATGGTTTATTATGATTACCAAAATCTACACAGAGTCTACATATTATGAACTCTGTGTGGGGCCTGAGTAATATTTAGTGATGTGTTCTGGATGATTATAATATGAAAAGATGTTGATATTGGTGTGCCAACATCAACAATAGAGGTAGGAAGACTTATGATGAAGAAGATTTACACAATTTTAATAGAAAATGAGGTTTCAAAATTAAATTATTTACTGGTGGTAGTAGCAGTGCATAAGAAATACATTCTCTTCTCTTTTCTTATCTCTTAGCTTAGTTTTTGCTCATAATTTTACCTCTTATGACATATGGATGAAATAATAAGTTTAAGGCTTTTAAATCTTCTCTAAGGCTAAATGAATTTAAGTATAAGAACATTTCAAATCATTATAACAAAAACTTATACGAAAACATCGCATCGCAATTGAAATGAATCAAAGAGCAACAATCAAGAAGAATGACAAAAAATGCTAGATAATCAATCCCAATTCCCAATCACGGTTCTTTGACAAAAGACACATTTCAATCAAGAGTTTTGTCACTGCCTAGCATTAAGTAAATATATTGTTGTCCTTTCTCTAATAATACAACTCTACACAGTCATTTATAAGAACCAGATGGTACATGCAGAAAACGAAATAGATGGTTGTGTAGTTCTAGTCTCAAGTCTTGTGCAAAAATGGCATGAAATCAAAATAAATAAACTGTTGTTCGTAAGACTTGGTCTTTTAGTTTAATCTTTTAGTAGGTCCTATCGAGTTAAAATATTTAATATTGACTTTAACCAGACTACGAGAACATCATAAGTCAGATTCTTAAATCTCAATTCTCAACATTCTTCTCAAGTGCAGTTAAACCATTGTATAAAAAATGTTCCTTTCAAAATCTACTTTAATGTGATGCTTCCTTTGTTAAAAAATACACTAGTCACCAGCCTTTCGTCAACAATACGTTTAATTGTTGTCCCCCGACAAGCATAAAAAATGAGATATTATGTATTAATGTATAAAAATATTGAGACAGTGAATTTGAATCATAAATGAACTTTAAACTCTTTCTTCTAAAGATACTTTTTAAACTTTCAAGTATATGAAGCCAATAGTAGTAGAATATAATTTTAAAAAGATAATAGAGTTACTATAGATAAACAATAGAAAAAAAGTCATAAAATAATAATCAATTTTGCTTTAAAGAAATACACTCCAGAGAGAATGAGCCACACCAGCCAGATGCTTTTTGATGACTTAACTTTTGAATTCCATTTGAAACTTGTTAAAGCAAGCTATTATCATCATCATGATCATTTATTTTGCACTATATAGTCCTTTCTTTTCAGAAGAATAGAGTCTTGTGAATCGTCGTTATTCATCCTATTCAAACATTTCGTCTAAATCAAATGTAACCAAGCCCAAGTTATTTCTACTCCAAATGGTCTCTGTCCTGTCTGACTTTTTGTATAATACTACTCTTGTTATTTTACTATACTTCTTGAATTTTGAGATCAGACTTTAACTAAACTTCCGAGCATTTCTCTTTTGTAAATATCACGTACAACTGCAGAATCTAAAGTAGGCTTTACGCAATATAGAAACATACAATACGACATGACATGACACTTATGCACCAAGCGCGGTGTGGTACAATCATAAAATAACTTACTCTAAGGACAAAAGTAAACTATAAATATGAACTGTACTATGCCACTGCTATTGTCTAAACCGAAAGCTAAAGCTACCAGAAGACAAGAAAATTCTCAAGAACTGCTAAACTCTATTATTATCATTATTACAGTTGATGCAGATAATCTGGTGAATTTCTTCTTGAAAATTCTGAGTAACACACCTTTTACAAACTAAAACTCAGTTAATAAAATACGAGACCAAGTCGAAACCACATGTATGCAAAGCTCGAATATATAGAGACCCTATAGAATAATTGAGAGCGAGAGGCGAACAAAATAGCTAATAAAGACCTTTGACATCAAACTGCCTTGTGACAGAAGGCAAGGCTAGTAGTAAATAAATTTATCTCCCTTGGCCCTGACTTCATAAAGGAATTTAGTTTGTACACTGAAATTCTGATAATTCAATGAAATGTATATTCTACCCAGAATTCTTTAGATGGTTTGTTCTACTCTTTGAGTCAGACTGACGTAATCAAGGATTCTATTCTCTCAAAGAAACTTTCCAGAAATGGCACAAGTCACAACAGAACCTATTTAAATAAGAACAAAACTTCGAATACAATATGAAGAAGTAATGAAGATTTTATATTAAAAGTTTTGTGCAAAATATTTTGCTTCTTTATGAAACTAAAGAGAGTCAAGAGTCAACAACAAGAGAATTTGAGGACAAATACACCTACGCTTTGAGTTTTGAGTTTGAGATACGACTCAGAAAAGTAATTGAAATACACTATGTTGTGTATATAGGGGTAGTAAAAAGCAATGGTGAAAATAATATTATTATTATACATTGATGTATTTGCAAGTCTCATATTTTTCAATTAGATAGGCCTAATAGTCCTATCGTCATTATAGTCTTATGTCAAAATACCCTTTATAGTCTTTCTTTGAGCTATCGTCTTAATATCTCATAGGCTGAGAACAATTCATTTCATGCATATTACACGATTAGAAGAAAGGATATACAAAAGAAGTGATTTAAACAAAACAACATGGCGACATTTTGCAAACACACACATACACATACTGAAAACATCTATAATATATACTATATTATATAAACTTGCAAAACCTTCATCCAACAGGTTTTGCAAAACAGCATGAGATGAGATGAAATGCTAAAGCAAAGAGGACTAAAATGTTATCCATCTCTCTTTCAGAAGCCAATTTTGCATAAAATTGACTTTGTAATCAGAATATTCAGAGAGAATTCACAAAGCTAACTTGTGCATTAGCTCCCTTCTTCTATCTACTTTTCTACAAACTAGCAATATGCATAAGGACATAAGGAGTTATTATGCCTATTTACTTTGAGAAAATGTTACAGAAGAGTAGATGCATCTACATCTCCTGCTGTCTCCATGTCATATCGTTAGTTCATAGTTCAGTATGGCACTTGGTTGACTCATCGTGTCATGGTTTGGTAGATATGGCATAAATTTTAGATTTTGGCAAACTTACTATATGGGCTAAATGGCACTTAAGAGAATTGGATTTGATGATGATGATGAAGAGAGGGAAGACGATGAGTTAGGAAAATATTAGACGAGAAATTTACTTCTGGGTTGCTTCGTTGAATTCGAATTGAATTATAAGAATTCACACTTAAAGCAACCGATACGATGTTTCAAAGTTGCATCTACTAAGATCTGAGAATACCCACTAGACTAGCCACAAAATTGGCTTAAAGTTATACTTCTTTGTCTGTGAATTGTGGTAGACAAACTGACTGCAAAATAATCTGTCTCTGTCTAAGCATCCAGGATCTTTGCATTCTTTACTATATACAAGCTGTTCCTAAAATCAGTTCAAAGTTCAAAATACTAAAAGTCAGAATAAATCTTGTTGCAATATGATGATCAGTTTTCTCAACGGAGTGATAAATCAAAAGAGTAAATTTGCAGAGATTCAACTTCTTAAATTATATTAAATCCAGTAAGAGCTCAAAGTACGGGGTTTTCACTCAAAGAACACCCTCCTACTTTTCCCACGGACTCCTTCTACCTCTTCTAAAACCAAAGAAAGTTATTAGCTACTGTATTTGCATTTAATAATGTGATAAAACGTCTCATAAATTATTTTAAGTAGCTGCAAGTAATTAGTTTTGCACTTAAATGGTAGGAGTTTACGTAATTAAATCATTAGTTCATGCATTTTTAATTGTATGGCTATAGGTAGTCTTTAATTTCTAATTGCTGAACATTGATTACCAATTAACTTTTCAGTATAATATTAGCAATCAATACTAAAATGAAGTGGGTAAGTGGTTTTATAGCTGGAGTAGTAGTACTTATCAGTTTACAGCAGTCGTAGTAGCCGTAGTCTTAAATATACATTATTTATTGCATTACTTATTTTATGGCTAAAAGTTATCATTTATTATATAAAACACCCCAAAGGCACAAAAATGAACAAGCCCATTCAGCAGTACCAGTAGTAAGTTAGTGCCCATCTCATATTTTATTAATACGAATGGACATTTCCTTCTATTTTTTATCTCTTGGAAAGTTTAACGGCTTTCAAAAAGAGATAACTCACTTCAAATTAACGTGGCTGACCCTGAGATTAGTCTTTTATCGTTGCAATTATAAGTTTTGGAATGCAGAAGCGGGCCCGAGTAATTACCTCGTTAAAGTTTAGACTTTTAACCTATCGCTCCAGTGGTTATGTTACGTTACCTTATTAGCAAATGTATACGATCCACAATAAGTATAAGTTCTGTTTTGAATGTTGTTTCTATTGTATTCAATATTATTACGGTTTTTGGTGGTGGTGACCATTTAATTATTAAATCCACCCTTTTTAACTATCCAAACTGCTACTGTACACTATAAAGACTAAATTATACTTTTTCATCATTTAATTTACATGTATTTCTTGCATAAGAAATATTGCGATCGCTGCAAACTGCAATATACTTTCAATGCAAAAATACTCATACGTATAATAAGTTCGGGAATTTGATACAAGCCTAGATATTATTATATTTAGCTAACTTGTATTTTTTACAAACAAAAACTAGTGCAGCACCTTAAAATTAAAGCCCTTTTCATTTTGGCAAACAGCTTTCCTTCTTCTTGCACACAAACATTTCGTCTAAAGCTACCTAACTTAGCTACATTAGTTTCCTAAACAGAATATAAGTAGCGACGGATGGAATGAATGAGCTATTAGTTATGAATTATTAAATATCCTCCGTGAAAACAAAATAATAACATTATTATTGGAATGAATTGGTTCTTTAGTTAGAGTAAAAGCATTTTCAGCACAAAGGCAACACCTTGCACTAATCTGAAGTTGGGATCCATAAACCAAAAACCTGGAATGTGGCCAAACTGGTGTCCTCAAGTTCCGAAATTAACCATAGAAATCCTGTTTTTTGTCTGTAAATATCTTCCCAAGAAAGTATATAGAGCCCATTTGGGTTGGTTTAGTTTAGCACTACTACGTACGTACTCAACTTTTAAAACTACTACTATATAGTTCATTTGCTACCGTTTTAGTTTTTAGCGTGGGATGTGAATGTACTTTAAAAATTCATTGAGTCGGTAGCAAAAGCTGTAGTAATAATTCTATAAAATGAAAGCAATTTAGAGAAACAACAGTTTGGATTCATAAAACGAAAAAGTTTAAAGTTGAATATAATGTGTGCGTGAAGCTTAAACTTCTTAATGTAATTTCAAGGAGGATATTTAATTTCCGGATTTTTACTCATTTTCTCTTTTATATGAATGAATTCATTCTCCATCATTCTACTAGCTCCTTTTTGTTTGCTTTTTGCTATTTCTCTACTCTACTTTAAACCTGGTGAGATGGGCAAGATGTGGTGAATTTGTGGGTGAATGCATCTCTCCTGGGTAGCACTGAGGTGGTTGAGGATCCGGGGGGTAATGATAAAGAACCTGAGAATTGGGACTTGGACTATGAGGAAACATCATACCCCCAGGACCTCCTGGACTTGAATGATAATTATTATTGATTGGAGACCCATACACGGAAGGGGAATGATGAAGGCCAGCCCCCATGGGAGGTTGACCTTGGGCTGAATAAGGACTACTAAGTCTTACTTTGGTGTCCCCATGATCCGACGCATTTGGATCTGCTGCGTAGGTCAACTCCGTTTCTTCATATCCGGTGGCTGACATTCGTTGAGGGTCCGTTCCCGTTCCAGGTGGATCGGGTGAATTAAGGCACGTTTGGATGAGTGCTTTCCCTGCCTCTGATGTGATCATCGGTTGGAGTTTCCTCGTTGCAAAGGTGTACACATGGCCCGTTTCTGATGCTACAAGGAGCATTACTTGTGTCCCTGTCAGGGTCGATAGCTCATAGGCCTAGAATTAACAAAAAATACATCAAATTTAGTATTTAACATTTGGTTTTACAACAGATTAAACATATTTAAACAATTTTCATCTGTGACACGCTCCAACAGCAGGAGTTTAATTATCAAAATAATTTTTCATGTAAAAATAATAAATATGGCGTGCATGAGTGAACCCGTAGAATCTTTTTTTCTAATCTGTTAAAGCTGTCCAACTTTTTTCTCCTCACAAGCATATCATATCTCTATGTGACATGAACTAATATCATGTAATCTGTCAACTAGATCTTAAGAAAGCGCCAGGTGAATTGCCAATTGACATGAACAAACAGAAAACAAGAAGACAATGGCATTTATAATAAAATACGAACGATGTGAATGAATTAGGCATTTCCAAAATGAGTATGGTTATCATTTTAACACAGAATGCTTGGTTCTACGCTGAATACTGATTTCTCTAATACTTCTACACTTGCTTTCTACGAATATTTTTGATCTTGATGAATATGCTAATATTTTAGAGACAACTAATCGGAATAATGCATGTACCCGTGTACGAAGATCTTTAGTTTTTTTAATACTTCTCACTCACTAATCTGAAGCATAATAGTAATAATAATAATAATATAAATTGTAGATGCTTTTTCATGTATGTACGGCGTGTGGGCGGTTTGACTGGCTTTGATATGTGGAGTGTTAATAGCCGATTATTATCCTCGGGTCGAGTTTCTGTACACACAGGAGATCTCAGATAACAACAGAATGAAACAAAAACCCAGGCGAGGCCAGTTTTAACAAAGTAGCCAAACATAAGTTAGTATGGAATACAACAATGAAGATATGAAGATAAACATGCATACTGTGTGCCTTTTCCTATCTATATAAACATTGTCATCAGGGCCGTAAAAAAGGGCTATTCCCTTAAGTTTAAAGAGATTATAAGCCTTGAAAATGAGATAAACTAGCATTATAAATATTAAATGGCTTCTGTATAGATTAAAACATGCTTCAAACGACTTGATTCAAATTCCTCTAGAAAATTCTTGGTTTTTAAATGTAACTCGGGAATAGCTTTCCCTTTGGAACGCTTTATCATGTATTTCCTTGAAATAGAGATAAAACTTAAATGCCATTTCTAAGTAGAAAATTAAAGGTACGAGACTGGACTAAATAAAAGACAGAAATATATACAGAAGGGATTACACCGGACACTCGGGTAGAATTAATGGTGCCCTTCGGCTTCTTTTTTATGTAAGAACAAGCCTTACCCTACATGCTTAATTATTAGATCACAAGCTGAATTACCCTCCAAGAATTCAGAGAGATTATAGTATAAATGATACGATTAAGTATACGTCGAAGTCAACCACAAAACCGAGATTGTTTCTGCCTTAGAGTCATTAATAAATCCAAATGAGATAGATTCATTGGTTTCGAAATGATAAAACATGAAATGACATCTGGCATTTAAATTTCCCTTGGGATTTAAAACAACTATGGAATTTTTGAGAGAAAATTTACAGCAATTTATTCAAATCAAAGCTTATGGTTTATTAAGTCCCTTTGCAAGAAATCCTATGTACCCCATGCCATGACCCTTCAGGGTTCAAAAACTTACGACATATGTGCCCACATATTATTATAAATTTAAGATTCAATAAACACGAAAAAAAAGTTTTTCATTCAATCCTGAACCACCACCGAAGAAGGTAGATCGGGTCTATTTAACTATAAAATATAAAATTAACCAGCAACCTCCTCAGCAAGTGGCAAGAAGGTATCTTGTGGTCTCGTCTTAACACTTGGATAAATCTTTCATGTTTCTTTTCTATTGTAAAATTGTAATGCAATGGCAAAGATGTTGAATTAGAATGTAACACATGGTGGTGGTGGTGTGCCTGTCTGCCAAGCATGTGTAAAATACCTACCTATAATAATATCTACACCTCTTTTCTAAAGGTATTATAAGAGGTTTAAAAAATTCAGGGTGAAATTTCGCACCATCATGGTACTGAAAACCGAGAAAAATGGGATTAATCTTTGTAATCCGGAGTTAACTTTTACTTTAATGGGTTCATCTCATCGAAAAGAGCATTTTGAGTGGTTTAATTTGCAAAATTTTAAAGAAATAAACTGACAATCAAGTGCGAATCATTCCACTTGGTAATCTCAATAATAGAATAGAGTTGGACGCAGAACCTGCATCCCTGAATTTATTTTGTAAAAGTTTGGGTATTCTATTTCGTCTTATTTTTTTATTATTACTCACAATCATTAAAGCTTGCGCTTTCATTGTAACAGTGTTTTTTTATTTGTGGTGTAAGATTATGTCAGAGATTTTCAATCCTATTTGAAATGCAAGGCAACCCCTTCACCACCTAATTATATGTGGCCTGTCTTGTCCTTAAAGATAATGATATCTTTGGCATCATCATGAAATGCAAAATAGCCTCAAGATTTATTAGAGTCACTTCCCCAGTGACGACTTAATGAATAGGCGAGGGATGACTTTAGTCTTGGTCATTGGTCAGCCTGGCCCGTTGGGGTTTCTTTGTATTATAATGATACATAGAATGACGTAAAGAATAGAATTTATTATTATATATTTTACCTAATCCTTATTGTTTTCAAAAGATTCTTCCTACTAAGAATGTGCTGCTGGTTGTGATTGAGAGAGTTTTGAAAAAGTATTTAAATATATAACAAATTTTCATAAAAATAACGCCCAACCACGAATTTACAACCGAGATAAGCATATTTTTTATTGAATTTTTTTTATTTCATTAGTTCCAATGCTTTTTAACCAATTCGTGCTAAAGTCATATTGCCCACTTGTTATTTTTCTTGCAAAAATGAATATTTTAACATTAATCGCTTCACAATGTTCTTCGAGTTACATTTCATCCCACGATAGATTTTTGACCTCACTCACATGAATAATAATTTATGCAAATTATTTCACATGAATAGCTAATGGTGAAAGCAGAGGAAGCATTTTAAACATTTTTATGAGAAAAACTTACTCAGAGACGATAATAATTTACTTTGTATATACACAACAATAATAACATTATGCTTATGCATGACAAAGCCGGTTGACACTTAAGTCGTAGGCAGGTAAAACCGTTTTTTTTCTTCTACTTTAATTTGTGGTCTTGTCAGTTGTTCTTGTAATGTTTTGCGAAAAACGTAACTCAACAGAATCAGAAAGGTCAGGGTAACTTTAACTACCTTAACTTATTAAGACTAAACTAAAGATCATCGCATCTAATAATCTTTACTAAAATCCAAAGCCAAAGCCAAGGATCCCAATTTAGGGATTGCTCGCCCATAACGTTAACGACGTATTAGGTATGAAACCTAATATAGAAAACGGTCTAGTAGTAGTAATAGTAGTAGTAGATATCATTATTATGAACTAAGAACTAAAGTAAAGTTCAATATTATGATGATGATGATACGATACTTCACACTTAATACTGCTAGACAAACGGACAGAGATGGACAGGACAAATGGACATGGGAGTCGCTTGTATTTGTTAACGTTCGTCCTTTAAGAAAAAAAACCTTATCAGCCGTTTTCAGTACGGTACATTGAGTAAAATTCCCATAAGGAAATCAAATCACTTTTTAATACAAGGTGTGTGTGTGTAACTAACAGTTTGAGTAAAATGGGCCAACACCAATTCTGGACAAATCCGTAAAAGTACTTTTAGTTTTCTTATTGAATAGAATAAGGGAAAATAGTAATAATGAGATTGTAGTAATGCATTGTCCTGGACATTTACGGGTATTGAATGAATATGGACTGATGAAAAGTAAAATGAATTCATTCCCATTCATACAAAATGGATAATAGAAATGATGTTACGTTTAATAACAATAATGTTCACACCAAAATAAAATTCAATGTTCCATTTTGTCCAAATCTTGACCTAATCTTTACCCCATTTGGCTACTTGTTAATTTACTTCATTGAATACATTATTATATTATAACTAACCATGCCCTTATATTGTTCATTGATGATATTACATTACACTTATAAAATGATCAACACTGTAATTCAGCTACTGGTCTTGAATTACCAAATTTGCAAAGAAATAAATGGTACTGTTATGCATTGATTGATCATTCGTTTAAGATGAAATGATGATGATGGATTAGGATTATTTAGTGCATTCACTTTCAATTTAAGAAATTATTTTGGTGGTTTGGGTTTTTAATTTTTTTTCAACCGGGTTCCTAAATTCAGACGGCTAATTAATTAATAAAGACTTTTCAATTTGATTATTAGTAATTTTTCTTTTGAATGGCTTTAATTTTTAAAATATTTAATATTTTTTTCAGATTCTCTAAGCATATACTGGCGTGTGCTTTAAAATTTGTTAAAACAATTTTTTTAATCAAATCTGCCTTGATCTCAAATCTCAACAATTTATAAGAATTCTTGGCAAAATATTATCAAGCTGTCACATCACAACTCAATATCATGAAACTTTTTAATCTAGATAATTAAATATATAACATATTTACTACCCGATAAGGTAATTTAAACATGACAAACCATTTGTGTCAAGACTTGTCAGCCAAGAAGTGATCGAATTGACAAGATGACCACAGGATCAGTTGACACTTCATCTGTTCAACTATCTGACAGTCATCTGGCCAAACATCTGCCCACAACTCCAAAAATGTACACGACTAGAAAAAAATACACCTAGCTGTTAGCCGCTGACCAAGATCATTAGTTCTGATATTGATATTATAGTAAAAAAAATCATAATAATAATGATGGTCTCTTACTTTAGACTTACGAAAGCCAACAATAAGGACAAAAATGACTCTTAAAAGACGATATGTGACATTTTTTTATTACCTTCTAACTTTCAATATGCAATCGAATAAAATTAAAATCATTAATACATTGAGTAGAATATAATATTGTTGAAATCGAACATGTGGTCCGCTCGTTAGAGTTTAAAAGACAATGAAGACAATAATAATAATACTAAAAGTAATAACTATATTACTAAGTAGTCCATCTCATTAATCAGCCTATTCGCCAAATCCTAAGAGACGCAACTAATTATTCATTCTTAACTGATTTCTAACTAAACTATTATTATTTTCTATTCTAAAGACCATTTTATAATTTTACCTACCTAGAAGACAAATCCTGCACTCCCTCCACTTCTAAATTGTTTATGCCAAATGATAATAATAATAATAATGCCAAGCTACTAATGAACTATCTCTGCTACAATGTTTTCCATTTTTATTACTTGCTCAATCATATAACTGGTAATTAATCCGTC
>JAQGAA010003095.1:0-11448 GCA_034696425.1 Isotoma viridis
CTGCATTGATTTTCTTATAGTTTTAAGACAATTGCTAGAGACTTAAGGGAGCTAGAGACTTAATTATTTGGCAGTCAGCCTGGTCCTTCATTTAATGATAGACAAACCCTAATCGTAGAAATAGACCCTACAGCAAGACTATTTTGAAATTTTGTAAAAAATATTTAATAATAGAGTTTAGTTGACTCTGACTTGTGTATTATATTTATGCAAAATCATACTTATTATTTGTTTAAGGAAAAATGAGGATAAAAGCCTAAAATGTGTATCGTTTAGACAATGATAAATAATAATAATGACAAATGGGCAATTAAATTAAACTCTATTCATTATGATTGTTAGTAAAAAAGGAAGGAAAAAGAAGAACAATAGAAAGATTAAGTATGAATGGAAGGAATTGTTTAAATAAGAGTTGACAGTAAAAGGTAGATTGGCCAAAGAGGCAAGGTCACCTTCCTTAAAGCCTCATATGCCTAATAATCAGAGACAAATTATAAACATCTTGCTCCAAGGAATTCTTCTCTCGAAATTATGTTTAATGTTTAATAAAATATGTTTTTTTATGAATTAAAATGCATGTGCTCTCCTCGTGCAAATATACTTTGGCTTTTTTGCAATTCTAAACAATAGGATGTTTGTTTTACTTTTGTAAAGAACTCTTTGAGGCAAAACAGACTTTAGCAAACTATTTTATTTCAAGACGAGTCTGTTTAGTCAGCAAGTTTATTCATTTATCAAATTCATAAAAGTTTTAAGTTAGTTTTAAAATTAATTTTATTTATTTTTTAAATTTAAAGTGTCTTGTGTGTTAACGGATTTAATGTGAATTGATTCCCCGGGGTTTTGTAAACATTTTGAGACTTATTGGGTGGGGCTGTTAAAAGGTATTGAAAAGTATTGGTTGTTTTGACATGTAAAATGCATTGGAAATATATGTGGGAATTGTATGTTAAGGTTGCAATTAAGTTGAAGATTTAGTAAAGGAACTGATGCAAGGCATTTTTAAATGTTACGTGATGTAAATATTTTTGTGCATTTTAATAAAGTGGTGAGGTTGGACTCGTAGGAAATAACAAACAGGTTAGCCCATGGGAATCGGAACACTTCTTTTAATTATGGGAAGGGAAATATTTACCAATTTTGTTTGCAATTTCTGATAAATATTGTGAAGCTTTTTAGTTTTCCTTCAAATTTGAAACTTTTTTAATAAAAAATAATTCATCCATATAGTGGTCGCTTGGAAATTGAAAAACATATGCTTAATTAATAAAGTCGATATACTAACTAACAAATTTAACTACAGTGGGTTGGTTTAATCTGTTTATCAAAAGTCAGTAGGGGTCACTCAGTCGGGTCTCTCACATATCAAAAACGTTTAAACACATTAAATTGCATATTACACACTAGGCACTGTTTGTTGAATAAATGTGTAATTTGAGTTGATTACGCTACAGTCTTTATAAAAGTCAGTGGGGTTGCTAATTGCCATTAAGTAAATTGCCAAGCGCAAGGTGGATAGGTCACGCAGCGTACTCATCTCAATTTTTGTCATATTCTTGCAAAATCATAAATAAAGATATTTGTATACTTGTAAAATTCATATTATTTAGTAAAATAAAAGGAATTGTTTATAAATGGCTCATTTGCTGACTGAATAACATCACATTACTTAACAATATTTACTATTGTGTTTTTTTTATTTGAAAACGCAAGATAAAAATGGATTAAATGAGGTTAAAATGCAAGTGTGGATTAAATTCTCAGATTTATATATTCTGGCAAAAGTCTCAAGTGTGTTGAAGGTTAACTTGATTGATTAGAGAGTTTGAAAAGGGCAAAGGGAAAAGTCTAAAAGTTACTTGATTATAATTTTAATAATATTTAAAATATATATTCAAGCTTGGTTAGTCGTAAATAAAAGTTGGCACTTGACTTGGACCAACTGCATGCATATTATGATAAAGTAAATATAAGCATTTTGTGAGTGTTTTATTTAAAAGATAAAAATAAAGCTTAAAATCTCTAAATATATTTGAAAAGGTTTATCTGTTAAAGCAGGGGAAGGATTTTCAAGTTCAAGTTATTAATATATTTTTTGTGCAACTTTTATGCTTTATTATCCGTGTCATTCATTATTCGAGCATCGAATGTTCAATGTTTTCCTTTAAGTAGCCAATAGGATATTTAGGAACCATTTAGTTTTGTTTTATATTCTGAGCCAACTAGTTCAACTTTTACCATTTCATTTAGTTATATTTATTACAAGGCGATTTATTTATTGTTTCCGGAGAGAGAGAAATAAATACAAAATATTATAGATTTTTATTTAATTTTGTAAAAGTGTTTTGGATTAATTTTGTTTTTTGAAAAAGTCAAAATGGCACAAGTGATTCCAAGTCAAGAAAAAGTTGTGGAGAATTTGGATAATTTGATAAGTTGTACGATTAATTTCCCGTCTCTTATTCATGATGCTGTGGAAGTCGGAATTATTAATAGAGCTGAAAAAGAAATCATTGTAAGTTTTTTAAAATAAATAATCATATTATTTTATGAGTTCGTTTTAATAGTTAATTGTTTTAATTTTGAATTAAAATGTTAATTAAATTTTGGAAATCAACCATTTTCTGATAGGATTGGCTATTTCAAGAGATGATTTTTTTTTACGATTTGCTACGCTTGTTAATCTCAAACACTTTAATATAATCTAAAGAATCTTTAAAATTATTTTTCGGATTGAAGAATCCCGCAGGAGTTTTAGTCAGTCTTTTTAGGTTTTTTGCTCAAACCCATTATAAATATTCATTTAGTTTATTATTGTTATAAAAATTGTTTAAAATGATTTCAGCTGAAGAATTACAAATCTTTGTACGACAAGTTGACAACATTCTATTTAATGGTGAGCACAAAGGGAGCCTCAGTTTTGGAAAAACTTCCAAAACTGTTGGAACACACTGGAAACTTGACAGCAGCGAGTTTCCTGGAAAGTAATAAGAAACAAGTGATAATGTTAGGAGATGAAGAATCTTTGGATGAACACCAGAGACAAATTTTGGACAATTTAGATCGACTTTGTAGTCACACGATGAACCCTAGCATGGTCCTCGGATATTCTAATGGATTGGAACTCATTTGTGGAAAGGAGAGAGAAATCATTGTAAGATTTTTGTAAAGAAATTTTAAATTTCTAAAAATTTTTTGAGATTATTGAAAAAGTTGCTTGTTTTTTTTTTTTTGAAAAGGCTAAAAGATGCCCCACGGAAGTGGACCAATTGGCAGCGTTTTACACTCTTGTGTCCACCAAGGGCCCTCAAGCTTATGACAAACTTATCCAAGTTCTCAGAATGACAAGCAATTATTGGGCTTTGGAAGTTTTGCAATATCATGATGATGTTTTGGAAGATTAATTTTTAATTATTAGTAATTATTTCAAGTTATTTCTCATGTCAAATGTTAATTTTTAATTATCCGATATTATTTAATAAATTAGTTAGTCCCCTGACTCTTGCGTTTTACAAATATTATATAAAGACGTTTTTTAATTAAGGAATTATTGTGTTTTCCATTTTAAATCCCATAGGGGCTCTTTTTCCAAAATATGTGAAAAGATTTTGGAATTGCATTGAGGAATGAAGAATAAATAGAAACAATTTTAAATATTTTTAAGGCACAAAGGAGAATTTTATTTCAGAGTTTGTAAAATACTTTAATTATTTTGATATAACTAAATTCAACAGGATTTTATTTACAATTAATTAATTATTAAGTATTTTAAAAATTAATTAGGGTTTTGTTTGTATTATGGTCGATAGATATTTCTTGAACTTTAATTTCTTACTGGATATCCAGTTTTTATTGTTTTGCACCAAGTTGCACACAATACAGTGTCCAGTTTATAATTTAATAATTAGTTTAATTTTATTAAAAATATTAAGAAATAATGTCACTCTCGTTTTTAATTAATTTCGGAAGTTCAAATGATTTGAGGTGTGATTAGTAGTTTTTTGTTTACGTGGATTAATTAGTCATTTTTTAAAATATCTTTTGCTAATTAGATCTTTTCCTATATAATTACTATTATACTGAAATATGAATACATATTGGGCTCAAATCACTTGATAGATTTTGTATTTATGTTGCGCTTATCTTTACTTTACATTAATTACAAAACTTAATTATAGATTACATACAGTAGTGTGCAAAAATTGTGCAATTTTATTTTATAAGTCACCAGAAGACAATTTGAGTTTTTTTGTGACATTTTTTGGGGTACTTGAGGGTGTCACCGTGTCACTTTTAATTGAAGGGACTCATCGTAGAGCGTTAAAGCGACGAGAATTTTCTAATTAACTTAAAATTTTTAGCGGTGATTAAAATTAAAATTGATTACTAGAATTTTAGAGGTCGAAAGTCAAAGGTTATATAGATATTAGGTCAGGAAATGACACATGAATTCCATCCCCATCCTTCAGATTCTGCACTGTTATCTCCAATGTTTCCATCTCCTTCCTCTTCTTTAGGTTTTTCCACTTGGTTTCCGTTTATCTCTCTGGAGTTGTCATTGGGCTCATCCTCTGGATTCTGTTTAACCCAAGGAATAGATCCTTCTGTTTCAATAAAAAACAACCCTTGTGTACTTCCATCATAATGAAATCCCATTTCCGTTTTTTCCACAGCGTATTTAATTTTATCTACAGGCGCTTCAAAGGCAGGAACGCCATCCATTACACAATTAGTTTGAAACTTTCCACAATTGGAAATACTCCAGATGAAATATTCAATCGCTCTGTGATGACTGGCTGCAACTGCTAAGGGAATACCCGGTTGTCTATAGCCGTAATTCGGGTAGAAATCAATAGTCCCTAGAGGAATCAAAGTGCCGTAGTGATTTACGGGAGAAAACCAATCTCGGATATCAAACTTTGTGTCGTAGCCGTCAGTATGGATTACGTCGACTATTTCGGCATCAGATTTACTTAAGCGGTTTTGTTGGTTGACTTGTTCAAAAGAAGGGCCTGCAGGGTCTAGTCCTGTGATTCGGTTGAATCCTTTATTATGCTTCCCTTTGGGGCTGCTGAGACGCCCTGCCACTCCCATCAAATGCGCTCCGAGACTGTGAGCGATTCCCCAGATGAACAAAGACTTTGAGAGAAGTCTAAATTCTTTTATGTAGTCACTGAGCCATGCTCCTACTGTTTGTGTGTTTGCTGCTGCTTGAGTGTAATGTCTCACTCCGATTTCCGCTCCGCCACTCCACCCAACAAGGACTACTAAGGCCCAAGGGTTTGTTTTAAGGATTTCATCTTTCATTTGAGGAAGCCAGGGAGAGTTTATGTCGTTTTCGAATCCGTGAGTTATGAATATTATGTGGGTTGTGTGTTTTAAGGAGAAGTAGCCGGAGGCTTGGATTTCTTTAAGGGTTGATGAAGGGTCTTCTAAGTAGGTTGTTGTGTAAGCAGGTTTGTCAAATGTGTGGAAATGAAGGGTTGGCTTGATTTCTGTGATTTCCCAAGGGTCTGGAGGAGTCCACGAACATTTTAAGGACATTGTTGAGGGGGAATGATGGGTGTGTGGGGTTTCACCTTTCACAGGCATTGTTGACATTCCAGGTGACTTGGTGTTGGTGGTGGTGGTTTTTGAGTAAAAGTTAATATTTGTTGATGTTTTTTTAATGGTGAGTCGACCAGACTCTGGTTCTAGGCCATGCGATGAAGATACAAACTTGTTTTTTGTTTGGATGAGAGAGGAATCAACCCAGACAGAATAAAGTGAATGCTTGTGTGAACTTTGACCTTCCTGCTAACAAACAAAATAAACAAAATGATTACTTTAATATGGGAATAGACACTGGCGGTGGAATGAGGATTGAGTCATAAAATGTGTATAAAAATAGGTAAACAAGTGAACAAAAAATAAAACAAAATTCTGATGTTAAAATAACAAATTTTAAGGTTTAACGCATGGAATGTAAAGTTTTTAAGTGTTTTTTAAATGAAAACTTTTTGGAATCCAGTTACTTAAGTTAATTAATTTCCTTTAACTTTGATTTATTTTTTGTTGACTTACTTTGCTTATTAGTAATTGTAATTCTTGTAAACTATTAAAAGTTAAACAAAATTGATTGTAACTTTTTGAATTATTCTTAGGACTTTTTAAATTATGCTGTTTTAATTTCACACACGTGTGAGATGATCTTTTTTAAACCTTCTTTGTTATTCAAAAAACAACAAGAAGAACCACTAAGTAGTTATTAATTAATATTTATTATTTATGTTGTAATTAAATTAATTTTATAACTTATGTGGGAAATAAATTACAAATTATAAAATTGAAAATAACTTTAATTAAAAAGTATCAAATTCATGATGAGAATAATCTATCGAGCAAGAATTATCGATCTATGATTGTTGTAAAATTAAACTTTGAAAAATATTGGTGACTTGGAAGGAAAATGAAAAATCCGTTATTAAAAATGAGTAATAAGAAACGGTTTTAAATTACAAATTATACTTTACCTGTTATATTATTACTTGTATTCCTATCAATTGATTTTTATGAAGTTTTTTATGTTCTGGGAGTGTTTTTGAATTTGAATAATTTTGTTATTCAATGAGTAAGTATTTCAAAAATAGGAAGAGAGATGTTGGGACAAAGAAACTCCGTATCAGACTGAGATGTTTTTTAGTATATGGAACAGCTGAGCTCTTTCTTGTTGCCACTGCTTTTGTCAACATTTTTTAACATTGCATAAACTTGTTTTATATATAGACAAGTGTAAAATGTTAGCCAATGTTATTTTGTAACTCTCATAGAAACTGCGTTCTTACTTTTTTAACTGTTCTTTGTCCTATATTCTAATCCTATTCCTCTATATGCTAAACTATTTCCTTTCCATTTTTAAAACTAATTTTTGTAAATGTTTCTTAACCATGAATTATGAATAGAGTTCCCATTTCAGAGCTTTTTATTTCAGAATGTTTTTTTTTACAAATATTTAATGATTTATTAACACGTGTTTCTTTTCATTAAGTTTTTTTCTTGTTTTTGATACATTTTTATAAACTTTTAATGTTTTAAATTGAAAACATGGAGCAAAATTATAAAATATTTTTTTAGAGTTCAAATGCAATTTTGTTTTTGTTTTTAAGAAATTTTAAAAAAATGTTAGGATGTGGGATGCTAAGGTTTATTTACCCCGTTTAATTACTATTGACATTTGAATGGATTAATTATATTTGTAAATTACTCGTAGTTGTATATAGTAGTTGTAGGAGTAACATTAATAAAGATAGTAACAAGTAGTAGAATTATAAATGCTTCGTGTATTTTTAGTAATGAATTGAATTTGTTATCTCGAGTGAACTCTGTAACTCAATTATGAACTTATCAAGTTGAATGCACTGCAAGGAAGTGGCTTTTCATAATTCCCTTATCAGACTAAAAACAAATACAAAAAAAATCTTTTATTACATTTTTTAATTAAGAAGCTAACGATGTATTTTTCATAGTTTTTGAAAATTATATTAAAAAACTTTTTTTAATAGTAAACATATGATATATGTTCGCTTTTGACCTTTTAGTGGGGAATGAACTTTTTAGCTAATTTTTGAAGTAATCTTTATAAAGAAATATCGTTAATGCTGGAATTTTGGAAGGTTGACTCAATTTTAGTTAAACTGTAGAGTTTATGCTACCAAGGGTTTTTTCCTTTGTTTTTTTTAGATTCATGCGAGTACATTTTTTAAGCCCTGGAGTTTTTCTGTTGCAATCTGCTACAAAATTATGCGTACAAATTATTTGTGGTTAATGAACAGCCCTTCATGCTATTTGTGTCAAATGTCATGATTTTTAGGAACTTGTAAGCATGCATATAAAGTGCTTATTCCTGAATATAATGAATGATACAGCTAAATGTCAAAGATTAGCCAGAATCGGCTGAATTTTTGTAATGCATTTTCTCAGCAGATTTCTATAGAAATGAGATTATTGATCAAACGCTCCTATTCATAAAAAGTATGAAAGGAAATTTATTGTATGACGAAATAAATAATAAAGGAAAGCAATTTGATACACAGAAGGCACTTTACAAGGTATGACATTTGACATTATATTTCACCGGAAATGAGAAGAAAAATTAATTTTAATTTCAAAAAATCTTTTGAAACTTTCAGAAAATAATTGAAAAGTGAGTTAGCGCGGAAAGTTAAAAGGAGATGTCTGAGGATAAGAGTGATTTAGAATTGAGTGACATTGAAGGTGAAGAAAATGACATTGAGGTAATTCTGTCGCCTCCAAAAAGTCAAAAGAACTCTTTGGATGGAAGTGTCTCTCCTGGTGGTTCGGATTATGTTCAATCCCCTAGAAGTACCTCAAGGGAAAGTCTGCCAATTCAAGAAGAAGACAAAGAGGAATTAAGCGACGAGGAAGAAGACGCTCAAGTCTATGCTAGTAGTCAAGAAGATGAAGACTTGGAAGAGGAAGAATGGATAATTCATGAGGACGCTCATTTTAGTCTTGATACGGAAGAAGAGGACGCTGAAGAAGAGGACGCTGAAGAAGAGGACGCTGAAGAGGACGCTGCTACTGAAGATGAAGGTCAAACTGCTGAGAAGATTAGCATACCGGAACCACGTTCTAAGGTTAAAGTTAAAGCTACGAAAAGTGGATTGGATAAAGTGGAAGTGTTGCGCGATAAGCGTTCAGTTAACTTTGAGTCAAGTCAACCTGAAATGACTGCACGTTCTGCTGGTGAAAGGGAAAGGTGTGGCTGCTTACTTTATATTAGTTTAAATAACCTTACAATTAATGCAAACTCTTTTTAATTGTGACTTTTGTTCAGGTCAAGGGCGCCAAGTGACTCTGACTTGCAAGATTGTTTAATGAATATTCCCTTAGTGCCAGGGAGATTGAAGTTATCCAAAGAAACGATAAGCAAAAGATCTGGAGGAGATCCAGTCTATCCGGATTTAGAATGTAGTTCAAGAGAAGAATTCAAATACGAGAGCACAACCGAACCAAGAATGAATAAATGTCCCAGTATTATGTCATACTTCCAACAGACGAAGAATGTCCATGTCCAGCTTTATCTTTTCCCTGGGAAGAAAATGATCAGCAAGGAATGTCCAGTCAATGCAACTATTTTTCAAATTAAATCCGCTATAAGGTAAGTTGAGAATTTGTTGCATATATTGCTTAAACAACAATGGGAGCATTGTTTGTTAACAACAGTTGTTTGTTTTTTGTTAAAGTCGGTACGTTGGAGTTTCTGCGTACAATTTGGACTTAAGAAGAAAAAGAAAGCTTGTTTCGGATGATAAAAAACTGGAAGAATTGGGAGCAAAACCTGGAAGAAAGATGAAGTTTGCTGTGGATGTTAATCGAAGAGGTCCTATTGGTTTTGTTAAGGAATTGAAGTTTCCTAAGAGTTTGCAAAAAGAAGAAGAAATGCAGAAGAGGGAACGAGACGAGGAGAAAGAACAAGAAAGAGTCGCTTTTGTCAACTTTGTGGTGAAAGGTAAGGAGCGTTTTAGTTAGGTCATAGGTCAAAGGGTACTTGATGATAATTAAAAGGATTATTTTTTAAAAAGATGAATCTGGAAAGAAGACTAAAGTGGTGAGGGAAGTGAAGATAATTCCTCCCAAGGAACCGAAACCAATGATCGGGGGATTTTTCGATAAGAGAAGTAATCTCACTTTCCATCATGCTGCTACTGCTCCAATGGATTTTGATTATGGAAGGCAGATTAGGGATCAGGGTATATAAGGGTTAATTAACTTAATTAATTAGAGTTAAAGAGTGTTTGTAATCAGAGTTTTTTGGTTTTTTTGTGTCAAAGAACATCAATGCACTCAAACGAACAACTTTATAAGGGAAAATGGAACACAAACAATGATTGAAAAAGCGGTGCAAATGGAACGAAATGATTATTATGTTAGTAACAATGGGGATAAAGTCAAGTATGGGAAGAAGTACTTTGATGCGGATTATTGTGAACAAAGAAGAGTTCAAGCTGTAAGTCGGGTTGGATTATTTTAAAACAATTAAGCGGATTATGATAAAGATTTTATTTTGAATTTGTAGGCACATGTTATTCAGCGAAATTGGCGGAAATGGCTTGGAAGGAAAGAGAAGAAGAAACGCTTGCAAGGACTTATCTATAGAGTCCAATGGGCTGAGAATATTCGCAAAGGAAGATTACAAGAAAGAATGAAAGTCATGGAAGAGGAATTAGCAAGGCAGAAAAATCCAACTAGCTTGGTAAAAGCAATTAATTGTTTAGAAATTGTGTTGGGGGATTTTGAGGGATTTTAGTATTTGAACTTTGACCTATTTAGCTGGACCTGGAACTTCTGTACAGAGCAATAAACGCTTGGAGAGAAGAAGAAGAAGCGTATGTTAAAAACAATCGCTGGGGAGCGGAAAGGAAAGCAGCGTTGGCGACGCTTGGGGAAATGGAAGCAGATTTACTTCTTGGATTAGAAAAAACTAAAAGCAAAATACTTGCGGCGAGTCATGAGAAATATTTGCATAAGACTTTTAATAAAGTGAGTTTGTATTTGGAAGTAATTTATGAATGGAGTTTTGGAGTGTTTTTCATTGTTTGGAAAAAATGAATGAATTTGTTGTTTTTGTTTAGATGAGTAAACCTAAAAGATGGCTGGGAGCAACTGGATTTATTTCTTTTGACACTGAAGAAAGAGCACAAGCTAGAAAACTGCATGATATTTATAAAGAACTTCTTAAACCTGTTGATAAGACAAAGAAATCGTTGGAATCCAGATTGGATCTTCTTAGGAGACTGAATTTCATTGTGTGTTGTGTTTTTAGTTTTAGACCAGGAAAAATGCATTTTCGAGTGAATTTTGCATGTAAATTGTGTTGTAATTTATTATTTTTGTAGGTGAAAGTTGAACGTAAATCTTGTACGAGTACTGCGGACATGTTGATGGATTTAGTTGAAAGAGAAATAAGATTTATTAATGCAAAAAGCTCCGCATCTTTAATAGCTGGACTCAGAAGAAGGTATAAGCAAGTTATTCAATTTACGCAAAACCACTTTGCCAAAATTCTGATTTATCGGTTTATTCAAGCGAATCTTTCGCCAATCAACTCAACGCATACAAACTTTGTAATTTAAAAATCACTTCGTAAATGCACTTGCAACTGTAGTAAAAGGACTTTTCCATGGATTGCATGCAATTTGCAAAGGCTAAAAATTGTTCATAAGCCACGTGTTACATACTTTTTAATAGCTTTTGCAACTTATGGCTGTAAACAGCGGGCATTACGTCCCAGTTATGCCCAGAAATAGTTTTTAAATAGCTATTTGTGGAGTTGGTTAAACTTTGTCGGATTATTTATTAAATAGTGTATTTGTTTAATTTGTTTAGAATGGCGAACACGTTTTATTCCCTGTGCAATGACCCATCTTTTAATCCCGAAGCTCAAAG
>JAQGAA010003096.1:0-11447 GCA_034696425.1 Isotoma viridis
AAAATCCACAAGAAAAAATCAAATCCATTTGTTAACGGTTTTCTACTTGGAACAACTCTCAATAAATAAATCTATTCTACAAAAAACTAACAGTTTAGTAGTACAGATGTATCTTTGATATGAACATAAATTTAATCTAGTTAAAAAGGAAGATCATATTATGTAATAGGGTTTGCTGTTGGAAGCTGAAAGCTTCTCTCTTGATATTTGACTCCTGCCTGAGTTGGTGAGTGGAATAGATTTATAGGAATAATATAATAATGATAAAAATTAGAAGTTTTTAAGACGAAAAAATGAAACAATTGAAATGAGCCCTTCAGAAAGTCGAGCATGATTTCATCAAATTCAATTGAATCTATCTCTCACTGAAGGTATAGAGACAAGGACCCCCAAGGATCTGTTCTATTGATCCCTTGTTCATTATTTTATTACGTTATTATTGCCCATTTCTATTCATCCTTTTGGAAGCATCATCATCACACCGTGTGTACTGTCATCATCACCATCATTGCTTTCATTCATGTGAGTGAGTACTTGTAACTTGGTTGGGACTTGATGAAATGCTTGTATTAGAAACTATTTTGGGTTTTCCTATCTACCCACTTACAGTTAGACTTGGACCACCATACAGTATATTGAGAATTTTAGGATATCAAATTGTAAGCCTTTGTAAAGTTACCTTTTAAAGCTTAGAATAATAGATGTTTTAATTTTTAATTTTGAAAAGATATTGTAAAAATTTTATAAAAGTATAATAGACTTTGAGAATTTTCCTTAACTAAATTATTTAAAAATCCAAATCTTGACTTCGTATTACAAATAGAACAATAAATTCATTCGAAGATATATATTTGATTTCCTTACAAAATATATCTGTTGATGTTCGGCGACTAAATTTCTTAGTATAAAGAAACAACTGAAATCGTCACAATCAAACACATCCGATTTTCACTCACAAATACTAGTGAGAAAATACCCTCCAACGAGCTGCATACAACAACTTAAAAACAGGTAAAACTAAGGTAAAACTAAAGTACAACTATACAAAATTACCATTCCCTGACATGACATTAACAGAACCACAATTCGGACAGCTACATTCAACTGTGCATCTAAATGAATCAAAATGCACTTTTGTCAATGTAACAATGATACTAATGCAGTTTAATAGCTTTTCTCCATTTTTAAATTCACATTAGTTTATTGTAATTAGAGGGGCGTGAAGGGGTTCAACCATAAAATTCATTTGTCTTTAATTTTTCCACATAAAGTTAATGTACCACATCGAACTTGCGCCAAGTAAGTTAGATTGAGTTACTTACAACGGAAACCCAAAGCTTACAGTGTATGACATTTCATGCAAAAGTATTCTGCAATATAATTTGCAATGCAAATTAATGAACGAAGATGTCAAGAGGGAAATAGTATTATGTCTTTGTAGCATTAAATTCTGATCATAAACAAAGTAAATACTGCAATGTCTTTTTTCTTCTTAATTCAACTTGGGTTTACTTTATAGTATATCTGATTCAGCACGTAGATGCTTCTCATTACTTTACCATGCCTGTACGTCGACATTTTGTGAAACTAGTGCCATTGTGCCAATAAACTAACTTCCAATCATATATCAGAACCTTCACACATTACAATAAGTTCTTGGTAACAAATCATATGCAAACATGCAATTGCACTTTTGTGCTGACAAACTGACAACTCACTTTACAAGTTATTAAACACGCTTTGGGCAAACGGTAGCTGAATGTGTTGACCTTTTAAATTAAAAGACAATAGACAATGGTTAAGATATAATTCTCATCAGTTAATTTAAACGTGCCTATTATTTGCTAAATCTTTTCGTTATCTTTACATTGAACCGTATTAAGTTTATAATAATAATTTGCTCTTTTAAGAAATTAAGCAAAACTGGCTTTTTAAGCATTGTTTAAGAATTAAAAATCCACTTTGTGTTAAATTTATTACAAATTTCACACAATAATCCTCTTTATCCTTCATTTAAAATAGTTCTTAACTTTTACACTTAAACATGTCTCAAATATAAATTCTTAATTTTTGTTAAAGTCGGAAAATTGAGACTCATTTAGCTCATCCCTAGACGAGCCAAAGAACATATTAAACTAATTGGTTTCCTATGTTCCTTGAAGATGATTATCTTCTTTATCCTCACAAAAAATGTACTCATTCAGCTTTAATGGGTCTATGGACGGTATGGATGGAAGTGTTAATAGGACAGGGTAAAACCGGACAATTAACATGCGTAATTGTAGTAATTTCATATCATAGGTGTTAAAGCAGACTCTTGCTTACTTTTTGTAGCTTTGGAATATTATATACTGTTATTAAGCAAGGATTTTCTATATTATTTCTATAATTATTATTATATTGTATTTACCTTGTGTTACAAAAAAGATAAAAACTACCTCAAGACTCCTTCTCATCTGGAATAACTTAAGACATGGAAATTTACGAATCCCCAATTTTAATAAAAATGTCACGAAAAGCCGAACAAAAAAGCTTATACCAAAGTCCATGTTAAACTTTGAAGGGTGCATTTTACATTTACATAACAAAACATACCTCCACCTACCTACCTTTTATAATAAACTACTGACTGCAACAAGTACAACTAATCTATAAAACTACAACACGAGAAAGATATAAAAAAAGGTTTAAATGCATCTGAACGTTTTTTTACACAATAAAAACTAAATAGAAGTAACTAAACGGCCAAGAAGAGCTGACCTGAGATATATCTTGCATTATATTAATTTATTTTACAACTACTAACTAAGATCATTTTTACTTTCAAACAAAGCAAGCAGATGCATCTGATTGAATGGAAAGGGAAAAATAATTCGACTAAAGTTGAATAAATTGTAAAACACACTGCTTTACATGCATAAATAAAATCAATACCTAATCTTGATACATCTCATACGTGTTTTTATTAAACCTTCTTAGGAAAGACTACACAGAGATTTTCATCTCATCTCTTTCCAAGACTAACATCAAAATGCTCAAAATCCCTCTCAAAGGATCCACTCCAATTGCTTATGTTAAGGCTAAGGATGAGTTGAACGATTGAAGTAAACTCATGAAGAACCAAAGGGAATAACAACAGACATGTATCGATTTCTAGGTAGATGGTAATCTTAAGATTAGTAATATGGGATGTGAATATTGTGGTATTGGTGATGATGATGATGCAGTCGCAGTGTAATAAAATAAGTAGCATCATCTCATCATCATCATTATTTAAATCATCATCTTCATCATCATATCATGCATCAAGGAGCCAGGAAAAGACGGCGGATTTAACTAACTAACATAAAACATCCACATTGATATATTACACTGCTAAGGTGGATGAGAGGATAATATTGATATCGATGAATATTATTTGGTCTCCTAATATTCTTCTAATCCACGGTTACAGGTTGCATAATGTGGGTAGTAATTTATTATTGCATGTTTTGTCTGCCGTCTCAAATGAGAATTCTCTGAGTAATATTCTAAAAAGTAAAACTGAAAACTAAATCTCAGAGCGAGAGAGCTCATACCTTCTTCCACCAATCTTTCAATTCCAATCCTGTTTTCTATTTTATCACATCACTCACACAAAAGCAAGTCAACTTATTATATTCTAACTTGACTTCGTGACGACGGCCACAGTTAGGACTGACTACTATTGCTACTGCTACTTGTAAGAAATCCAGAACCAGGAGATGAAACAATTAGAAAGAAGTAATCAGAATTTCCAATAAAGAGAGAAAAGCAGTTCTTTGAATCTTGCATCAAGTCACAAGTAGCATCAGCATCATTGTTCGGCATTGAATGAAAAGATAGAATAGCTATGTTTTATACCTACTTGCTATCAGTTGCTACTTACTACCTGGCCATTTATTGATCTGATACAGAAGCTGAATTTGGTAAGATTGAAAATGTCGAACTGGAATTATTTAGTGGTTGGAACTTGGAACTTTTAGAGTAATAAAACAGGATTTAAAAAAATAATATTTTATTTGTTTAGGTTATAATATTATTATAGCTCCTGATGATGTTGCCTCTGAGTGGTTCTGTATGTTGTTCATTCAACAGAAAAAGAGACCGGTAGACAATAATCTTGATGACAACTGCTTATACTCTTAAAAATTATCTTGAAGGCCGATATCTTGTAGATTCTTGTGTATGAAATTCTTTGGATTTAATGAAGAAATACCAAGTAATAAAATGTGTGTAGTCCATACTTTAGAGTATTAGAGGTTTAGATAAAATCAATGAATTTTACTACACTCTACCCACACCCATGAACCTCAATCAAAGCCGCTGTTCAAACCCTTTGCCATAATTGTGTAAAATTTTTGAAAATAAAAAATATAATGCTTAATAATGTAATAAATTACAAAAAAGATTAAGAAAAATTCGCATAAATTCCACCCAGAAAAACCACCCAGAAAATCTCATCAACCTTAAACTAACTAACTGCTCAGGTTAAATAAATGAAACAGGAAGTTTTATCTCGAACCCTATTTTACTCTTTGCAATTTTTGGTAATCTGACAAAGTGTGAAGCATTTTAATACCTATATATGTACCCATATCCCTTACATTTTATGTCGGCTCATAAACGTTTTTGTGAAACTCTGCTGGAGCACAAGAAGAGATTATCAAAATAGATACAACTATTTACTAAAATTAGTCTGCCTTTGAAATTAAAGATCGATCCACAACCAAAGAAAATAAACAATTAAATTATTTATTTCTTTAAAAAAATGCTCATAAAACCTGCCAACATGTTTTCTACCACTCTGATCAACTACTGCACTACTGACTAGTAGCTCCAAGTTTCCACTGGCCAATCCTTCCAAACATTGGATAACATTTATAACATGATCAAGGAAAACAATCAACCTGTATACTTTATAATTATAATGTTTCTTCTGCATGTGTGCCTTTGCCTTTATGATGATCTAAAAAGAGAGATAAAGTCTTCAAACGAGCCTAATTGCCGGAGACCCGGTTTTTATACCTCTTCTTAAAGGTAATGCTCATAGTAATTATACTATTATTATAAAGTTGGAAAGTTAGATTCTACAAGTAAGATTAATCTATACTTAATATCATATAATATCATCCTTTATGGGCATGATGTTCGAGTTTTGGTTAGTTGGAAAAAAATCCGACTTTGTTTGGATATGGATGGGCAGTTTTGTTCGTTTTATCGTCTTCGTTTAACAAACTAAGATGGTCGTTTTTCATCGGGACTATAAATCATTAAAATCATCTATTTCACAATAAAAACTTATAACAACATCGTCCCCAGTAAGCTTGAAACTTGTGTGTATGTCTTTTAAAGACATAAAGTGAAACGGATGGCTGGCTGTAAAATCTTTTATGCTTATTTGATGTCCCAGTCCAAAGGCATTAAGACGTATGAATGGCTTTGACAGAATGGAAAAACGTATTAAATTTTCTACCGTCACTAATAAGGTGAATGATTTTTGGGTACCCTTTGAATAAAATACTAATGGTTGGATTACACAATAAGAATAAGAATGAATGTAATAGTAATAATATAGGTATACAATCGGGATCAAAGAAACTTGTATAAAAAGTTTAAAGTGATGTAATTTATGTAAATGTGGAGAGGCACCGGCTCGGCAAAGACTTTGAATGTTGACTACATTTTAGAAAGTATTTTTAAACAATTTAAATAATATTTATCCCCATCCGTTCGTTCTGTTATGTTTAGCTAGTCTTCTGATTGACGAGATCCGGCTATTTAGCTTGAACTAGCTTTTTAGAAAATTACAGCTCAGCTCACTCAAAAGAAAAGTTTCTTTACGTCTCATTCGGGTATTTTATTCAGTGTGCTTGTGTTATAATATGATTTAAATACGGTAATTAATAGCAATTTTCAAATCGAAAAATATGGGTGACTTGACAGGTAACTAGAAGCAAACTGACCGATAACCCCCTGACGCCTAGACTGGTATTTACGGGAAGTTAACAAATAGGAGAGCAGTAGTGAACTTATAGCTTAAAAAAGTGATATTTCAGTAAAGTCGTGAGTTGATTGTGTTCATCCATCTGCTACTGGTAAATACAAACTGAAAAGTAATGATGGTCGGGCTTTTGCTTTGCATGAATTGTACAACTGCTGAAAATGTACGTGACCAAAAAGGTTTGATATAGATTTGATATCAAAACTTGAAACAAGAGCTTTTAGGTGATGTGATGATGATGCAAAGTATTGGTAAGGCTGACTAAACTCTACTTGACGAATGTAAATTTCATACTGTGAAAAGGGAGGACATAGCATGGCATCTTGTGGATCTCGGTTGCACGTCCATTTCATAACCCATACTTTTGTCAATTCGACATAATTTTGTCTTTGTTCATTCCACTTCTCCAACCTTTTCCCAATTTCATGAGCCCTTCATTGAGATTGAAATAATCTTTGAGCAACAGTTACTATTTTTTAAATGACGGTAATGCTATCATGAGCATTTTTGAATTTTTCTTTTAAAATTTAAAATTTTAGGAAATTTTGATTTTAATTTATGTTACTTTAAAATTTTCTATCAACATCAATCTAATATTACCCTAGGGTGCTTTTTATTACTTTTGTGAATTTAATGAAGTCATGTTAAGATAGTGTTTTGTACTTGACTTTTCAGTCAATATTGTTTGCTTCTCCTTTCTGCTTTTGTTTAACTTTCCTTGCCTCCCCCAACTTCTCTCAAAGCTAATAAAGGTCTTTTGTCTTTTTACATGGGAATTGCTCTTAAAGTTAACAAGAAAACTTTTTCATATTATTAAGCTTTGAGCTTTATGACAGTGAGGACTAAAAGTTGCAATAATGTTTAAAGTAAAGACAGAGACTATTGCTCACAAATGCATTGAAACTTGACGCAATGTCTAGAGTTTTTTTTTATTACAAGAATACAAAAATGTTTTTCTCATTTACTTGTCATACCGTACACGTTAAAACTCTCAAGGTATGGGAAACAAGCACTATTGGGCTTCTGAAAGAAGGATAGAAATATTCCATAGTAACTCAAGAGAGATTGATGACTAGAGAGAAGTTAGTATCGCCTAAATGATCTTAATTAAGGAAAAACAGATTAAGAAAAACGTGAAACCGTCCCATAATTTCCCTGGAGGATTGCAATGGATCATTTTTTATCTTGAGTACCACCACCACCACTGTATTTACACCATGGTACATCTCACTATTAGAGACAGTGCCTTCTTTCTTTAGCTTACGTCATCTAAATTCTTAGCTTTTATAAAATAAACTTTGCTTCCCTCGTATCATTATCACGAAACCCGGTGTGCACTGTCTCCCCGGGTAGTACATACTATAGGACCAACCTGCCACAGATGAAACTTTTCTGCTCTTGTATTCGCTTTAACGAGGCTAACAACTCTTATAAAATTCTCATCGGAGTAGTCTTGTCTTCTTTAACTATGGTTATACCATTATACCCTCACACTACAGAGTGTTATCTATAGACGCAATTCCCTTACGAGACTTCTTTTCTTTACATATTGGATGAAAGCAAGATCTCCTGCCTTTCTGTCGTCTGAACCCATAATACCCTTCAGTTTTTAGAAGCTTATTAGTGCGTTTTACTATATAGTTATCTCTTTTCTACTCTTAAATTAAAATAAGCTTTTGACTCGCATCAGAATGAAAAATTCCTTATATCTCTCTCCCACCCTTTATGTGACACATGGACGGTTTAGTACAAATATCATCAGTCAAGATTAAATTCACACGTTCTTAGTATTACTTCAAGAAATTTAATAATAGCACAAGAAGAGTAGACAATTTCTAAAACACAGTGGTAGGTAGGTTCCTTTATTTAAATTTTGTACATCTTTTAACTACAAGAAGATATATTATGTATTACCTCTTTAATTCAATTTATAAATTTAAAATAGAAATTATATACATACAGCAAAGAGTTCTCAAGAAAGGGTAAAATATATAAGAGCAGGAAGGTGGTAATAATAATAATATATCTATGCCAATAGGGAAATTAAACCGCAGAGGCACATCCCGGATAAAACCCATAAGACACGGATGCCTTTTTTTGTTCAAGTCGACTAGAGCAAAAAAATTAAAATGATCCCATCAAGAAAGCTATTATGTTATTGTAATAATAGTACAAATCAACACCTTGTTAACAACTAACAACTCTCGTCAGTAGTACTCACAGTGAGTAGTAATGATAATAATGGAAGGAGTCACACGTAGTAAGGTGTAATAGGCGGTAATAAATGGTACCTCCGGCAAGTACCTAAATCTTGTTAGAGGTAGTTGTCAGCTTGTTAAGTACCTTTTTCTCTGTAGTTTTGACACTTTGAATGACCTGAGAGCAAACAAGCCCTTCAATTTAAAAACAAACAAAAAGCACAAAAAAATATAGGTACAACAAAATACTAAAACTGTTATGTTGAAAGAGCTAGATGAAATAAAGGATCATTTTTTGCGTAGTTTTAAAAAAGGTACAAGAAAATAACCTTTTTATCCTTTTGTTAAAAAGGTAGGTAAAAAATGTGTTCCTGAAAGGGCAATTGAATGTATAAAAAAGGATAGAATGGGTTTTAAAAGGGCTTAATACAAATAATACAAAGTATATTTCTCGTATCAATATCTCATACTCATAACAAATTAGTTGAGGATCATTCACTTCTGTTTTCATTAGCCACAATGCCACAAAACCACAAAGTTGAAAAGTCTTATAGTTCAACCAAAACTGTAAGATATCTTGAGAAAAAATCAATTTTTTAAATTTTGTTAATTAAAAAAATGCGTTTAATAACTCTGTTGAACAAGTATCCTTTTCAGAGGACATTCGTTTCGTTGATAATCATTTTTCTGCCATTATTATTTCCTTCCATAAGCAAAATTTCAATACAATTAAATTTCTCATATTGAGTTCAACAAAATAATTAAAATCTTTAAAGGTAAAAGGAAATTGAAGCTCCATAATTAATATTTATCTCCTTTTGTGGTCCTTTTTCATTTAAATTCAATAACCACGTTCAAATCTAAATTTATAAGTATTCATCACATCTAATTTTAATAATATGTACCTATATATACTGCTACTAAATTCAATTCTAAATTGTACACTCACATCTAAATTTCTGTCCTGCAAATGCCTATCTCTCCCATACTCACTCCCGTCTTATTGAATTCTACTTGCCTACTCGAGTACAACAGAATGACTGACTTTACTTGACTGGCTTCAGAGGAAAATAAGTAAAAGGGACGATTTTAAATTAAAGCTTAGTAATACCCAGGATCTCATTCGGTGACTTTGAGGAATTTTGGGTATTGAAAGTTCTACTCAAAGAACTACATTGTATTAGAGCTTCTACAGAATCATATATGAGTTTTGATGGCACGAAGGAATGAAATGAAGACTTAAAATGAAATAGAAGCCCTTTAAAAAGGACAGAAAATAGAATTTAGTTTCTAGTTAGACTTTCCATCGTTCTCAATATATATGTATCTGTCTAGCTCTAAAGTACAACAAAGTAGTACAAAGTGAAAGCTTTTTGTTCATATGATATGTTTCGTCCTCTTCCTTCTCATTAAAAATGTGCTTGCCTTGCACACTGCAAATTTTAGGGATCCAATTTCTTGGTTTTATTTAACAAAAGTTTCCCTACATTTAACACAACATGAGAGACTAATATAACAAAATATAAGAGTACTTCTATGTCTCTAAATGCAAAGCAAGAAAGAGGTAACATTATTATTACTCAATAACACATATACACACGTACATACTACTACTACTACTATGCAACTTTAAGTATCTAATCGTTGCATGGACTTTTGCTTTGCTTTAATATTACTTTGCCTCTAGGAATTTAATGCCTCCGTCAGCCAGAATAGATTGGCAACTGGAGACTCCGAGATGGGTAACGTTAATCAAGACACATATATAATATTATAAAATGTATAACGAACACATTTTAAAACGTTACATTATTACCGGTAGTATAATGTGTATAGTACAAACATAATAGTATTGTAGGATAAAAGTTAACGAGACAATAGCATACCCAAGCACAAATTGTATTATAGTTTAACAAGTAGGCGTTTTCCGCATCAAAGTTGCTCCAAGCTTTTTACTTTTCCGCTGTTCTGCATTTTTTACACTAACTTTCTCTTATAGGGTCGTAATTATTTTTTAATTTGAACTTTAAAAAAAATCGAATTTAATTGAATTTTATCATTCTCACCAATTTGGAAATTCTATCTAACTTCATCACAAAGGTACTAACTAATAGCTTTGACTAATAAAATTGTCATTGTAGCTACGACTCTCTCTCAAGATTACAAATGTCAGTGAAGCATGTAAAATAGAACAAAGTGAAAGAGTTCTCTGTACAAGAGGAAGCCTTACATGCAAACATGTACAACAGATATGTGTTTCTCTACACTCGTAATACAATGTAACATCAAGGTGGTTAGTACTTGGTACTTGGCACTTCAACTTTCTACTTTATTATATGCACTCTTAAAAAGGGGTTAAAATTGTAAAAAAAAACCTGAAAGCATTCTGATGCCACTTAACTACCTACACAAGCTTAAATACCTACTCATCCAAAAGTTGACTCTATGTTGGTACTATAATATAAATTTATAGAAGTAATAAAATACAGAAGAACGTATTAAAAAGCAGTGAAGGGAAATTTCAGAAAGAGCTTTCTCTCTTAAAACTCACAAAAACTTTTTCAACTCTCTGTCAGTCTAAAAGTGTAAGGGACACACAATGCATAAACCATTTGTGAATAGAAAGAAGATAAAATAACTTTTTGAGTAATACTGACTTCATACTGACTGACTGGCTCATTTGACTCATATACACAGTCCAAAGAATTTCTAAAACCAACGAGCCTTTCTCGTCCTGTGCACATAGCAGTCACAATCGGAATGATGATGATGATCATCATCATCATCTTGAAAAGTCAAAAGAAAAGAGAGAAAGTACTAGGAGTGAAATAATGAAATGAATGAAAAGGGAGAAAGGGACTCTCAGAGTAAGTTTTACTTTTAGTTTTACTCTTAGCTTCAGTTTTACATTTTAGTTTTTAGTTGTTGGCCCAAGAAAAGTTTTTAAGAACAAGAAAGAAATTTCTTCTTGGAGAAAGTATGTACAAAAGAAAGAAAAAGTTGTGAAGAAAATGGCTGATGAGAAGAGGAAATCGATTCAACAGATGTTCCATCATTGGTCCACCACTTGGATCAATTTTTGGGTGGAGTTTTTATACAAAATTCTGACAAGGCAAAAATATGGCTCTCTCTTACACTCTTTCATCATCATCATCATCATCATCATCATCAGTATCAGACTTGAATGAATTAGAGAGAGAAAAAGCTAAAAAGAGAGACGGAGAGAG
>JAQGAA010003097.1:0-11447 GCA_034696425.1 Isotoma viridis
ATACACTCATTAAAAATACCTTACTCAAAGAAAACCCTCTTCACTCAAAGATTAAATCAATACCATGAAATATTATACTCATTGGAGACGACTATTTTTAGTCAACTCAACAATAATGTTTGTGCTTAATAACACTTAGGTATATGCAATCACTCAATACACCCAGTACGAAGAAAACAAACTCTAAGCAAACACTACTAATAAACAACATCTCCTTTTAGTCAACTCTGGCTTATACTTTTAATCATGACATTAATTGATCAATCAAAGTCCTTGTGGAAGTTCACCCGAGTCAGCAAACCTTTTAACTCATTTTCATCTCAAACTTTAATAAATTCATTATTATGAAATCTCATCAACACATCAAAAAGAGAGTGAACAGCATCCTGAAAACATTATTCTAAAATCCCATTGTGTCTTTCGTTCATATAAAGTAAAATGTTTTGCACTCAAAGAGGATACTGCATTTCTCCATTGGGAACTCCCCTCCGGAATAAAGTCCCACCAGGATTAAAAATTAAGCAATTAATAAATGGCAAAGTTTAAAATACAAGGTTCCCTAAAAACAAAAATATCTCACACACCAAAAGTAATGAATTTCCACACATTTGAAAAATAAAAGGTCCTAGGGGGCTCTAAAGCGGAGAAATCCGGTGCCTTCAATGCCCCTTAGGTAAATTCATTGGAAGCCCATCCATCAGTCACGGTGTTGATTTGACCCAGGATGTTTCATAATTCACTTAAAAGTAAAAAGCTCTTCCCAGATGAAAACTACTTGCCCTATACATACAAAAGTACCAACCACCCTGCATTGCAAACAAACTAATGTTCTAAGCATAATACACATCTTTCTGTTAAGTAGAGAGCCCACTATGTTTGCTAATTCTTGCGTGCATCAAACAATTATAGAAAACCATTATACTTAACATCAAGGGAAATAATGCTTTAATAAGTATGGAAGAGAAAAGTTGTATGGGATTTTAAAGAGAAAGTTTATTATGAGATGTAATAATAAAGCACTTCCTGTTTTTGACAACAGTCCCAAGAGCCATAATTTCTAGTTGCTTTTAGTTAGTTGTGCTAAGTAAACTTTTCTATTTACTTTGAGCAATCGCTTTTACTATTCCTATCAATCATCATTAACGACCCCATCCATGTTTTAGCTATTTTTCAATTAAAAATGAGCTTTGAATGGCGCAGTAAATAATATTATTTCAAAAGAACTCTGAACAAAAGATTCATTTTAATTTTACTAAAAATTGCGTCCAAGAAACGCTTTTGAAATTGAAAAAATGTCTCTTTGGAAATAAATCCCAAGAAATTCTTTTCAAATTTACAGCTTTTTTTATTATGAAAAACTCCCTGGCCATAAAACACCACTCAACCATATTGTCATTAGATCAGCACATAAAAAAGTGTCTCTATACCAAACATAACTTTCCCTATAGTATATTACCAGAATATCCAGGATACAATCCACCCGACCCCAAAAATTCTAAAATCCTATATAACAAGATAACAAACGAGTATAAAAATCTCAATGGACTTTCCATGTTTTACAGCTTAGAAAAGCCAATCCAATCTATTCCAGTTGAGTTTTAAATCTCATCAAGTCAAAACATACTGTAAAAAAGTAAAGGTAAAAAGAGTATAAAACCAATAAGTTGAAAATGGCAGTAGTGGTAATTCCTACATGCTATCACATATCTGTATCACTTATACTATTTTGATCGGGTCCAAGGTGTTCTCTTGTCTTTAAAGGTTAACAGTAAACGCGTTGTGATAGTGCATTCCTTATATACGTACATCACATCGTGAATCCTAATCTTCATTACTCCGGACTTTCTACTTTTCTCCGTTTTTACCCAGTCTTTTCCTCTCTTCTTCATCTTCATCACCACTACCACCACCACCACTGCCTCTGCTTTCTTTCCTTTCTCTTTTTATCGAAATTTTGTGGTTTGGGTAGGACTACTGGCGATAAAAATAGCTTCAACACACCCGCATTCGGGTGATATATGACCCAAAGCTAAAAATTCCTTCAAGTCCACCACCTAACCACCACTACCCTTATAATATATAACTTAACATTTTATGAAGAAACACTCCTTCCTCCAATTCTAAATCTTTTATCATCATCAACATCATATACCTACCATCATATACCGCCACTACCAACTATTATCATCATAGCTCTGCCAAGCATCATATTTATCGTCATAGTTTATCATTATTATTAAAATGCACGAGGATGATGATAATACTTAGAGAGCTGATATACACTACTGATGCAGATTATTTATGATGGGTGGTGTTTTCCCCACTTCCTCTTCCTTTCCTTTTCTAATGCATTTAGTGTATAATAATGCACGTAGGCATTGCACTGTTATTACGAGAGTAATAATACAAATGGAAATCCTAACGCTTTGGTTTATACACAGAGAACATCAAATTGCATTTCCTTATCTAGATGGAAATAAATACTGGGGAAAGACAAATTTATTGGCTCAAGTCATCTAATAAGTTATCTTTAATTTCATGAAAAATCATAGCTGTCTGTGTGTGTGTGTAGTTTACTCTGAGCAAATTCTAAATAGACTTGAGTATAAATAATTTACTTAATAAATTACAAGATAAAAGAGAGAAAGGTTTCGTTTTTCATCAAATTACTTTGGAATTTAATTTAGTATTTTATTCAAGAGTTTTTGTTTTTTGGTAAGAGTTTTAAAATAAAGTTGATTAAATATTTTTTCTTGTTAAATATGAAACCTCGGTCAGTTCGGAAATAAAATAAAAAGCGACAACAAGGACATTAATTAAAAAAACAACGGGAATTAAAAGCCCTGGGCTGTTAAATAAAAAAGTAAAAGAATGTTGTGACAAGGATAAAATGTTTTTGCACGCCTGTTAGCTGCTAAATTAGCTTGACAGAATTTATCTGGCTTTACTCTGCAAATCCATTTTTTACACTGCTCTCTCTCTCTCTCTATTGAAGATAATTGTATCAGCTTTAAGTAGACAGAATAAACAAGTCCATTCTTTAAAAATTAATCACTTTCTTCCAACTCTATATTTTTTTAAAGTCGGAAGCATCACCAGAATGCAAAATAGGTTACACAAAGCTTAAACAGCAACCTTATAATTATTTTCTTTAACAAAAGCATTTTGTTATCTTTCACAGCAATTTTTATAAGACATTTTTTGCTTATATTTATCTTCCTTCCTGCCCAACTCAGTCAAAAATAGTATTTAGAATTGCTAATCAATAATATTATTGCTATTTTAGAAAACAAAACTAGTAATTTTCCTAAAAATTTTATTTTTTCTTGGAAGGCGTGTCAGTGTAACCTTGTCAGAAAACTTTGCAACATAATAACTCTATTGATGTAAAAATTGAAGGTTAAAAGTACTTTCAACTTGATAACCATTAACTTTTGTATTTCCGTTGAACAAAGCATTCAAACAATTTAACTTCCTTTCATTTAAAAATCCATTCATTCTGAAGCCAAGTAGGATCATCCCTAAAACTTAATGCCACATATCAATTTCGGCTTAAATACTAAAGAGTTCCCAACTTACAAACTTCCTAGTAGATATTATTATATAACTCTCTATTCTAGTGAATTTCCCAAGGGTGCTATTACAAGAATTTTCAAACAGTTTGTAATATCTGTACTTGATTTTCGATTTTGAATACACATAAGTCCTTGGGGGAACAACTTCAACAATATGATTACATACATTACATTCAACAGCATATAAGCTGTGAATCTTCATTTTACACTACCTATTAATATTGCATGCGATCGCCAACTAAAATGGAATACCAGTGGCAATATCCACTCGGTAAGTAAAAAATATTCAAAAACACTCGACAATATCAAAAACCAGGATAAATAGCTATAAGAAACCAAAATGCCCGTATTTCAATACACGACGCATACACACACACACACATGTACATGGTTTTACATGCACAAAGAATACATGAAATAGTACGCAATTCGTCCTAAGTCCCAAGTGCCCCGTTAAAAGTTCCCTTTTGAAAAAAAGTCTCTCCCTTTTGTTTCTTTGTAGTATAGTAGTAGCCCTAGAACCAGAAGTCATACGAGAAAAAACCAATATCTCCAGGCAGTGTTGAATGTCGGATGCGTATTAAATTCAATGTAAAACGTAGACAAACGTATATATTATATGCATGTGCATAGGTATGAAGCAGGATGTACGTCGTGTTATACCCGGGTGTTTCTTAGCAATTTCAACCCGGTAGGCAGAGCATAGGCAAGCACACATTTCTTTGTAATTCTTTCTTTTTTTAGTTTTACTAAAGAGTATGTACTACAAGATAGAAGAACAACCGGGTATTTCCTTTTTGAAGTAAGTTGAACTTCTCTCTTTTTCTAACAACCGGGTATCTCGCTTTCCCTTTTGGAAAAAACTTTTACCCGGATATTTTCCTTGACTCTTTCTCTTACTTTCATTCATAAGTACAAGACACAAGTTACAATCAAAAGAAACACATCGTTCTCTTTTTTAAGGGAATGTTCATCAATTCAGATGAAGATTCATCAACTTGAATCTTTCACTTATAGGTATTTTCAGCGTTGTTTCTGGTTTGTTTAAAAACTCAAAAAACAATTAAGAAAAACCTTTTTTAAACGCTGAGTTGTCATTGTTCAATACTTTATTCAGATAATTTTGTAAATTTTTCAAAAGTACAAATAAATTTTCATACAATTTAAAAATTCCAATTTGTAACACAAAGTTTACCAACAACCCATTAAGTAGGTAGCTTCAACCGTAAAATGTATCAACGTTCATGTTCATCTTCTGTAGGATTCCTTTTGCTCCGTGATTTGATTCACAAAAGAAAGAGACAAATCTGATTGGGAACCCGTTGGAATTCCGATTTTACAAAATATACTTAAGGGCTCAGTCCACATGATGATGATGATGTGGGCTCCTTTGCATTTCTATAGACTTGCAAAAATCTTACTCTCATTCAACTACACAACCAACTAGTGTACTTTCTATAGATGGGATATTATTATTATACTTTTGGTAGTCACTCAAGTCTTGTGTAAAATTTGTGACATGAAGCTTCCTGTCAAAAAGAATCAAATCTGGGACGTAAAACTTGAAGAATGTACCCGTATTTGACGACACACACCTACCTTTATGCATATGTAACCCAGTAGTAGTAGAGTAGGACTCGTGTCAAAGCGACTGTTACCATCTTAGAAATTTATCTCAAGAAATCTTATACCACTCATGCTGCTGTCCAAGTGACAGGTCATTTTGGTAGAATATGAATCTGATTTTCTTTGGAATTAACCAGCTCAGGTTGTCTTTTGAATGTCAAGTATCTTTACAAAAAAGAATGTTTTTTTTTTGTATATAAATCTATCTCATTTGCATCTCCACATTGTAAAAGTCATCCCGTATATGTTGATCAACTACAGAATTCAAAATCTTTATCTTGGAAAAATAAAAATGCTGCGCAATTTCTTGCACAAAACGCAGTAGCATAATACTATTCCGTGTGTTTTCAGTTGACTGCATCCCTATATAATTAGTAAATGCCAAAAAGCGCTATAGTTTTATGTAATGTTTTCAAAATAAATTTACGGAAATGCTTAGAATTATAAATAACTGACTGATGTACAAAGAAAGAGATAAACAACTTATCGGTTAATTAAGGACTCAATCTAACAAGTTAAAATTTCGGTTTATTATGAAGTGAAACTTCAATTAATTAAATATGTCATGTCATGTCAGCTATCATTACATGAAATGACACACTAATAAAAAAGGAGCAAACCACATGTAATATTTCGTAATTGATTTAAAACATTGATAAAATTATTGACTGTGCTATCACAACCTTTTTCAAATTGTGTAGGGAAGACCCGTTTTCATTTCAACTCAAACGTCAAATTATTTAACTTTAATTTATTTTTAAATTCAAAGCTATAACATTGTACATGGGAAATATTAAATATGGAAGCTACTTGCAAGTGGAGTTTATACTTCTTATAGGGTTTTTATATAAAATACCCAGTACTTTAGCAGAGGCTCTGTCATTCCTTTTTCAAAAACCTAACAGTCAACAAATTATATGACAATTGAATTGAATAATTCATAGCAATTGAAATAAATGTCATTGTGCCCTTCAAAAGAAAAATGTGGAGGAACTAATGAATCTATAACTTTTCAAGGCTAATTGATTTAAATACTTCTCACAAACATCAAACATTTCCTTGACTATATAGACACAGCGGACCGTAGATTTCCTTACTTCGTCGAAAACTCACCAAGAGTTCACCTCGAACCAGAGAAAAGGCAATCAAACTTGCGGAACAGAAAAACAATGATGATGACACTATAATGAAAATAATTATTATAAATATAAATTGACTCCCGGGAATTTATTTACTACACTGCACGAAAATTGAAATTTATTAGGAGCTTAATTCATGTTTTGTGTATCTACTTCGAAAAAATGGTATGGATGATTCTCAAATTGTACACAGTTAAGATTTACGTAATTAATCAGGATTTGACGTACGAGTACGTTTGCTCTAGATATCAAGGACTTTTAGTATGCACTGCGTTTACTGGCAAATGTTTAGTCGAATATCAATAAATTCAGTAAATCCTAATTAATTGCTTTTTATTTATGGAACGTTGCATATTGACTTTGAACTTTTGACTATTCTCAATTAATTACCTATAGAAAATAAAATTAATTTTTGAACTAAACTTTTATATTCTTTGGCATTAAAGAAAATCAAATAATTCAGGTCAGATCGATTAAATTCTCATTTCTTTTTAAGGTAATCAAGGTCAAATTTAGATGATATTTTTGAAGGAGGCTTGAAATTATTGAATTAAATTGAAACACCCAAATAGGTTTGTGGGCCTTCTGCTTGCCCACAAGCCCACACGGGCTCAAAAAAGCATAACGTCTAGTTTCTACTTACTATTAATTCATGTAAGTGAAAGTTTTCGTGCGTAGAGAATTCCACGTTGAATCTAACCCAAGCCAAACCAGCAAGAAGATCTTTTTCGCTGTCATCAGTTTTGATCATGTATACCTTTCTTTGAACCAAAAGGAAAAAAATGTATAGTAAATTCTATTACAAAACAATTGTCAAACTTTTTCGCATAGTAAAATCATTTGGAGCTGGACCATGGAACGTTGCAACTCCAATGCCTTACATCACACCCTTTACGAAAATAAGAGATAAATTGCTGTACTACACTTGCATGTTACTTCAACTATTATCAACTGCCTACTGCCTCATAAGGTACATTCAAGGAATTCGTAATGGGACAATTACTGGAATTGGAGATGGAGCAACACACACTTTCATCTTGGCTGGCTATGGAGCTCCGGCTTTATTAAATATTTTCACAAACTATTACAAATGTGAATTGGCTATTCATTTCAACAGAGTTTTGGTCATGCATAAAAAGCTTTGCAGTAAGTATAAAAACTTACCAAGACTTAAAAACTTAATTCATTTTTACTTAATTTCAATGTCTTTAATATTGCTAGCATGGTATTACATTAAAAATCACAAGATAAACCCCGTGGAAGTAGGCTCTGTTTTGCTTCCGCCATTTGCGATCAGCAACTGCCTTTTCTTGGTCGCGTACACTATGACCCACCCTAATAAACCTTGGTTCATAGGATCATTTCTGACTGAGATGGGTGTTCCACTCATTGCTCAAATACCGTTTCGGATACTCGAATCCCTGCTTTATTTCAACCGATGGTTCTGCTTGGCATGTCCATGGGTTATAGTTTGCATCTCCGGCTTCACTTGTGAAAACTGGATTATGGCCTTGGGGTAAATTATTAGACTAAAATTACAGATATCAATTATAGCAAATTCAGGTAGTGAGTCGTTGAGTTCCCGTGTGGACTGATGCAATTACTCCGATCCGATGATGCAATTCCGGGTCAAAGACACAGATATGCTAAGTTTCCGTGAATAAAACTTACTACCGTGGTCAGCATAGGTACTCCGAAAAATAGTTTGTATAAAGCAATTTATATCCAATTAGGGGATCATGGCCAATAATAAGTAATAACGTTGAAAAATTGGCTGGGTTTTCGAATATAACGGTTTATGGAGCGATTCCAATTAAATTAGTACATGGACAAGCTTCCTCGTTTTTGTAGCTTTTTTCAAAGTACTACTATAATAGCTTCAGTGTATTGTTTGTAAGTTAAATAGACACTGAACATATTATTGTCAAAAAAGCAGCTGTGTTCATTTGTGAAATAGTTACCTAAAGAGTTTCTACATTATTTGTGTGTAAGGTACTTTACCAATAGATACAAAATTATCATAAATTGTATTATGCTAATTTTGTTTCTTGAATAAGAATTCGGAAAATTCACGGGAACTCAACGATGCAATGCAAATGACTCTAACAATAAGAGATAAGAATATGAGACGACGGGACCGTATAAGTATTCACGGGAACTTTGAGAATCATTGCATGTTCAAACGAAAACTCAGCGACTCACTACCCAAATTCATAATACTAAAATTAATATTTCAGACCAAAACCAATGACATCAATTATGACTACCAAGGATAGTCTGCGACATCCCACAGTATTAAGGTCAGTGTATCGAACTCTTCAAATGATAAACAATGAATTTCTCACCCTGTTTAGGACTCTTCTTATACCACTAACACTGTATGGGACTATTGGGATTGCAATCATTGTGGGCTATATTTGCATTAAAGGCTATGGTGTCCTTCCATTTGCTGCTTACATGTTTAACGTAGTCTTAATGGGCTTCTTCTACTGTGTTTGGTTCCTTATTGCACCTGAAGCAGAAAAAATGGCAAAATGGTCAAACACTTTCGTGACACGCTTGAAGCAAAACTCCAGGAAGGATTTGCTTATGAGACAGTTTGCCAACTCCTGCCTTCCATTGAGGATTGACATAGGGCATTTTCACACTGTGCATGAAGGCTTCGCTATGGATTACTTCAATGGGTTTCAGCAACAGTTGATCAATGTCATTCTTACTTATTAGCTGAGATATTATATGGATAATGTCGTGTAGCTTCGTAGGTTGACTACCCATAGCAGAAATCAGATTTCAAAAAAGTTTACCCGTTCGAAATTTAGAGAATAAACAGACGGTCAGAAAATGCATTCACATAAAGTAGCTGCGATACTTAATGAACTCTCCCAAGTACAGATGTAAAAAAGCAGAGTTGACCAAAATACATACATTTTACAATACTTTCTTTCAAAAATCCTTGGAAAATATGGACTAGTCTCATGGGGCCTTCAGAGAGTAGATTTCCTTACTTCGACAAAAATTCTAAAAGGTTTTTTAATACAATGATGATGAATTACACGATAACGATTGCGACCTTAGTGTTTAAAAAAGTAATTATAAATATCAAGTTACTTATTTAACAGGACTAAGCGTAATTCATGTTTTGTGTATCTACTTCGGAAAAATGGTATTGTCTCGGGATGATTCTCAAGTTGTACACAATTATGTTATACGTAATCAGGATTTGACGTGTAGTGTATACAGTTTGCTCTAGATATCAAGGACTTTTAGTTTAGTATGCATGGCGTTTACTGGCAAATGTTTAGTCGAAGATTAATAAATTTAGTAAATACTAATTAATTGCTTTTAATTTTTGGAACGTGCATATTGACTTTGAACTTTTGACTGTTCTCTATTAATTTAATTACCTATAGAAAATATCCTTAATTTTTTACTTAACTTTTTTATTGTTCATCATAAAGAAAATCTAGGTAATAATTTAGCTGCGAAGCGATCAATCAAATTTGCATTTCTCTTTAAGATAATCAAGGTCAAATTTAGATGGTATTTTTTAAGAATGTTTGAAATTATTGAATTATATTAAAACATCCAAATAGGTTTGGATTTTAGTATTAAAGGGTACAGGCAGAAGGCCCCTTCTGCCTGGCCCACAGGTACCACACGGGCTCACAAAAACACAACGTCCAGTCTCTATCAATTCAGGTGTATTCCAAAATTCAACTGTGTAATCAAAAAATTTAAAAAAAAAATTACATGCTTTTTCACCCGACATTATAAATCATCTTCCTATAAGTATAAGTCTCTTGAAAAGTTAAACTCTTATTTCCGCTCCGCTCAGGTTTGTAAAAAGCGTAACCATTTATTTCAAGAAAGAAGCATGTCATACAACATCCCATACTCTTGCCACATAATAAGTATAAATATATTATATTTACCCCCTTACTTAACTTAAGCCAAACAAAAATGAAATTACACTTATTTTCCAAATGATTAGACACATTTCAGTTCGAATTTACAGCAGAAAATAAATAGTTAAGCCAGTGAAAGTACAAATGTTCCAACCTAATATTACTTTAAATTCTCTTGGTAAATTTAAATTGATCAATCGTCAATCGACTATCTTTTATTTTTTCAAACGTCATTCCACTTTGAATCTAACCCATACAAGCAACAAGATCTTTTGCTGTCTTCAACTTTAATCACTAACCCTTTCCCAGACTAATGAGAAAAAAATGTTTAGTAAATTCGGTTACAAATCCTTTGTCACACTTTTTCGCATAGTAAAATTCTGGGGAGCTGGACCATGGAACGTTGCAAGTCCAATGCCTTACATCACACCCTTTACGAAAATAAGAGATAAATTGCTGTACTACACTTGCATGTTACTTCAACTATTATCAACTGCCTACTGCTTCATAAGGTACATTCAAGGAATTCGTAATGGGACAATTACTGGAATTGGCGATGGAGCAACACACACTTTCATCTTGGCTGGCTACGGAGCTCCGGCTTTATTAAATATTTTTACAAACTATTACAAAAATGAAATGGCTATTCATTTCAACCGAATTTTGGTTATTCATCAAAAACTTTGCAGTAAGTATAAGAACTCTGTAAGAAATAAAACTTAATTCATTTTTACTTAATTCCCATTTTTTTAAATTTGTTAGAATGGCACTTCATTAAAAATCACAAGATAAACCTCGTGGAAGTAGCTTTTATTTTGCTCACGCCATTTGTGCTCAGCCAAAGTATCTTCTTGGCCGCGTACAATGTGACCCACCCTAATAAACCGTGGTTCATAGGATCATTTCTGACCGAGATGGGTGTTCCAGTCATTGCTCGAATCCCGTTTATCATAATCGAATCCCTGCTATATTTCAACCGATGGTTCAGCTCGGTATGTCCATGGGTTGTCGTTAGCATCTCTGGCTTCACTTGCGAAAACTGGATTATGGCCTTGGGGTAAATTATTAGAGAACTAAAATTTCAGATAGTATCAATTATCAATTATAGTAAATTCATAATACTAAAATAATATTTCAGACCAAAGCCAATGACATCAATTATGACTACCAAGGATAGTCTGCGACATCCCACAGTATTAAGG
>JAQGAA010003098.1:0-11445 GCA_034696425.1 Isotoma viridis
TCTGTCGGGTATAATACGAACATGCTATTTTGAGAAGTGTCCAAATGGTCAATTTTAACCATTTGCATGGGGGACCGAATTTGTTTCCCCAAAAAAACAGCATATAATACTAGTATTATGGACAGGGAAATAGGGTATTTGAAAAGGGTTTCGTGTTAGCTAATTTCTTTTATATTTGACACATTTATTATTACTCATAGTCTAGTCAAATCTAAACGAAGACTTTAACATTCATTACAGAAATGAAAAAAAACCTTATTGCTTTTCTTGTCTGCTTAGTTTCAGAAATGGTTGTCTTTGTATAAGGAATTTATATAATGGAATTTATGCTTGAAGGTTTTAAGGGACAAATATGGGTATAAAATTTTTTCATTCCGATATGCACTTGGGAAAATTGATGGTATAATAGTTACTAAGAAGGAAATAATACATTCAGAGATATTTCTTACTGACTTAAAAGTAAACAAAGTAATCACATCAAATCAAGAAATAAAAATTTGCAAGTTAAATTAAACAAAGGTTGTGAGACAGAATGTATTAAACTGTCGTAGTTTTTTAGCACAATTTTTATTTCTTGGTTGAGTGCAAGCGGATGTCTCTTTTATAGTGTGTGGAATGGGAATTTTGATTTTTAAAAAGGGGTGATGATGCTTTAAAGGAATTAATTCGTTTCAAATTAGAGGTCAAATTTTTTTGCGAGAGGATTTTTTAATTTTTGTAATAAAAAATGAACTGCGTACTAAGATTTCATTTAATACCTTAGTGGATTTGCATTACATTACATTATCATAATATCATATAACGTATCCCAAGCCAACCTTGGGATATTTGGTATATTATTATTATGTAAGATATTACGACTGCTCATATCGCATGAAATTTATCCATAATGGAAATATATTACACTTCCATTTCCCGTGCTATCTGTCCACAAAAAAAAGTTCAGTACATATAATGTTATTGCACAGTGTTCATAAATATTGTTACAGATTCGGACTTTCTCCGATGTTTCCTTTTACACCCGAATTTTCGGTCTAATTGCCCAAAACCCCGGTTTTTATCTCTATGTGGTCAAACTTGAATTTAGCAAAGTTTCCATTCCCCTAAATACCGACCTTTTACCTTCACACAAACGAAAAATGGTAAAAACAAATCTGTCCAAAAAACAAAACCATATATTGGTCCACTCCCTATTTTCTTATTATCGCTGCTGCAGCGTTTTATTTGCATTAGCGAAAAAGAAGGAAAGAGAGTAAATGCGTCCGTCTGTACTCAACTCACGCTATTTTCTGACATTTATTTATTTATGACGGAAGTTATTCCTTCCTCTCCAGATCTATCCATCCAGATCTAGAGGATTCATTCAAAGAGAATCCTCTCATTGTGCAACCCATTATGCACTATAGTATATGCAACTTCAAAAAGCTATTCATATTACATGTATAAATAACATAAACTACTTACTACTACTACTACTCATGGTAATAATAAACACCATCACATCACATCATACTATCATGATCACTAAATAGAGAACATCCCAGCACCAAGTACCACCCACAACAACAGACTTTAAGCATCACAAAGTTACCAATAAGTAATGGAACCAAGTAGAGAGAGAGGAAAGTGGAAATTGTGAAAGTAATAAAAAACCAAAGAATGATAAAACAACAACCTCTTATGATATTACATTAGGTATATAAATGTTGTTATTATTAGGAGGAAAGAAGATTCTGTAGTATTTTGGATGTTTTTATAGTTCTTCTATATAGTGACGGATATTAAGGCTACTACTACCACTACTAACTAGTAGAAGTGGTCGTAGGGCTAGAAAAGAAATAGGGGTAGTATTAGTAGGCGTTATATAGTCCAAGTTGTAGGTGCCTGGCAGGGAATAATGGTTATGGTAGTGGTGGTATATGAAATTGAATTGGATTGGTAAAAAAATTACGAAAATATCTTGGACATGAAAGAAGGAAATGATTTAGAAAATATGAATCCCGTTTTTTTCCTAATCTTTGAGCTTGTAATATTTATTACTCTCACTCTCTAGTGAATCTCATGCTGATTAAGCCAAAAGCCTTTTAGTCCGGTTGTACTTTTCTTTTAGTAACAAAGTGGTAAACGGCAAACCAAGTGGACTTTGCTTTGCGGTATTAAAAAAATCAAATTCACATATTTCCTAAAGTATGCATCGACTAATTAAGCCGAAACTTTAATGTTATGTAATCAGGTTTGCCTTCAGTCTTGATCGGTTTAAGGTGAAAGTTGTGCTTCTTTACTTAAAGACTATGGTGAATGCATAAAATGATTAAGACTACACTTTCATTAGATTGGGAGCCATAAACTTTTAGCTTTAGCTCAAACTTGTCGTAACTAATTCAATCTGACTGTAAAGAAGAACTGGAAACTGACCCATGTCAACTTTCATTAGCTCTAAGATTATACTTGGATGAATGGTGAAAACGCTTGGATGGACAAGGAGAAAAGCAAGTCGGGTTTTTTTTCGGAAGAATCTCATTCCTTAAGAAGACTAGACTAGACTAGCAGCTCGTGTATCTTCTGAGAGAAAGAAAGCTTAGGATTAGAAACTATTGGTTAGTGTTGGACGGGACGGAAAGTCATAAATTTTCTACTGCAAGGCTGTCCGATCCGATTGTGACCCTTACAAAATATCCGATTTAGGTAGTACATCTTCGTATATAATGCTTTTGCTTCTTGTATGAATTGTTGTCTCTAACTGTTTTACTTGTTAGTGATGTGAAAAGGAATAGTAAGCAAGGGTGAGTTAGTTTCGTATGATAATAGTAGTAGCAGTAGTGGTGGTGGGTAAGTAAGTGGTAGAGGTACTTTTGGACAGATGCCACATGATGGGAATCTCAATCCGGAAAAATAAAAGTGTTCCACAGGAAGGCTTAACACTCTCTGCTCCGGTGATTCAGGCTTAAACTTAAAGTGTGTTTTCCCACTTGCTTCTATTTCCACCAAGGACGGGTTCCGTGTTCAATTTCGAATGTTAAAATTTTTATCCCTTTATGTCCGCATGGACACACACTACGAGTCACGACTTGACTCACGAGACCAAATCTCCCATCAGTAGTCAACACTAGCAGCACTATCAACTTTCGATAAGATAGCATAATATGATAATATCACTAGGAGTAGTAGTAGCTAAGTACCAAAGGTAACGGGGTGTATGGGTTGATAGTTCCGTTCAAAAAACTTTCAAAGTATTAAGAGAGAGGTTTAAGGAAATAGGAATTTCATTCGAATCGTAAAAATCGAAATGAAGTGTTGCATACGGAAAAGTTTTTACTTTACGATCTAACACTACCTACTCGTACTCTTAGTTTGAGCTTATTAGGATATCAAAAAGTTGATACGGAGACAGAAAACCAGAAGAGTTGGCTCAAGATATAGGTAGTAAGGAAGTAAAAAACGGGTTAAAAGTTAGACAGAGCTCATGGCTTAAGTTTTTATGTATTTTCCCCAAAATACTATCGCGTATGTATAAAAGTAATACCTATTACTTTCGGAGAATTATTGGCTTTTTGAAGTAACTTGAGATCCATCTCATACTCATAATATTTTGAATTCTAAACTTACATAAAAAAATAAAATCTGAGTTACTACTACCACTACCGGAGAGAGAGGTAGTATAAAGAGTGAGTGAAAAGGATTACAGAGATAAAAAAGTAAAAATAGGAAGGGTTCGTTACACCGTGCTGAACTTTAGTATTGTTATTGGATAAGCATTAAGAATTCATAGAGAAACAATCAAAAGATACGCACTCGTGAGTTTCCTCCAGAAAGTATATGACTGACATTGATCCGATACGGTTTGAGATTTTTTAAAGTGGGGATGGTATCTGTAATCATTAGAGTAAGGAATATAAGTTTATGGAAGGGCATGATACTCTATCAGGATATAACATCTTTGGGCAAATAATCGTAATAAGGATTTCAACACACACACACTCCTCTGTTTGTGATAAAGATGTTTTGGAAATCAGAGTCACACTCTAAAAGGGAAGCGTAGTAGAAGTAGTAGTAAAGATCAAGTTGAGATTTGAAATTCGAAGTGGGTACCACCACCACCATTATCACTGCTCCTACTCAGTAGTACCAGCCACAGCTAGTTTGAAGGTTTTGCAAATAAAATTAGATTCGATTTGGTTTCCTCTCGTCACAAGCCATTCGTATCGAAGGAAGTTTTTCAAGTGGTGTTTGTATATAGAAGTAGTAGTGTGCAGTATAGTAGGTACTACTACACCCACGCCATGGGGATTCTCAATACGAAATGACACTCTTGGGCTTGGATTGTTAATGTACTTTGGGGTAGTGACTGGCAGTGGCAGTGGTAAAATTATTCGAACTAATCCAATGTTTCGAAAGGAAGAGGATGAGTAGATATATAGAGGATGATGATGATGATGATTAGGGTGGTGGTACGCATTTGTATTATTATTATTCAGATCTAGATTTGACTTGCTTGAGTGGAATGAAAATCGAGAAATCAACATTCCGTGTTTATTTAGGAGATAGATGAGATCAACATACTTTTATAGTTATAGGTTGGTCTATGTATCAGTAATAGTAGTTTAATATAATAGCATCTAGTCCGTATGGATCATTATAATATAAATTGTACGAGTTTAGTAGTGATGGAACCCTTCGCAAGCAAAGGGGAAATCTTGTTGGTGTCTCTCTGTAGATTTGAGAAAGGAAAGAGAAAGCTCACACCAAGAGAAGAAGAAATGTGTAGCAGGAGGAGATACAGGATACAGAGATAGATTACCTAAAATGAGACTAAGTCACTACACCAACCTCCCTCCGTGCTTAACTTAATCTTGAAGTGAAGATGTAGAATTGTGGGAAATTGGTGAGATTGTATTTGTCAGAGGGGACAAATTACAAATCAGTAGAAATAAATTGTATAAAAGATTCTCATCTTGATAAGATTTTGTTTTACATTTCCCTAAGAATTTAATTTGCATTCCTGTTTAAATTACGTAAATTTTAATAGATTTCATCCTTTGATATTGATCCAGGGCATTATAATATGTCGGTGGTGCCTTTTGTTAAACTTTGTCTACTACAAAGATGCAATTTAGAGGTTGTAGGTTAATCTCAAATGTATTCCAAGTTTCAAATAATCTCATGTTTGGGCACGTGGAATCAATAGGATTAAATAGAATCGTCATGGTGGTTTCCCTTTGTTTCTTTTTGGATCTCGTGACAAATTGCATTGAATTAAAATACAGACTAGGAAAAGAGTTGGATTTTAGTGAGTAGTCGGGAAGTAAAAGTCTTCCCTTATAGTTATTCATTCCATGGGTTGAAGCTTATCTCTCTAATCTTAGGAGAACACCATTAAACATTACCCTAGCCGGTAATTCAGAAGATCAGGAATATACAGGAGGAAACGATTCAAGTAACAAATTGTCCTGGCGCACCTACAGGGTATCAATCTCATCTCTAAATCGTTTGTTTTCACAACCCCAAGTGACAACTTCACAACCAGAGAACTTCCTCTCCCTATAGTTCATCTGATCCCTGTCCAAATCCTAAAACACACAATTGGCACGGCAATCGTCATCATGTACACAACACAAGCAGACCTGAGATGCAAAGCACAGTTGGAGGTAAAACGAGTAGCAGGTAGCAGTAGGGGTAGTTTTAGCACATGCAGTAGTAGTAGAGAGAAAGCATTGTCAGCAGGAGATGATGATATAACTATAAGTAAATTTTTAAAAGTCACTACTACTACTAAAAAAGACAAAGTATTTCAAGGAATAAGGAAACATGTAGGTAACTTTTTACGAGATCGCGACATCGCATCCACCAAGTCCCTAGGCTAAAGTCTCGATGGAGCAGTAGATATTATTATTATTCAGAGTTTATAGTTTCACACAGGAGAGAGAAAAAGCAGATAGGATAATGCATGTGAAGTCACGGTGAAAGTGTCTGAATAGTTGCCAAGTGGAATGGGTGGAATTCGAAACAAATGACATGAATAATGAAACAAGGACAAGTTACTCTTCTCTCTCTCTCTCTCCCCTGAAGATTTAATAGCAGTTAGACAAAATAGGAAAGGTTCTTCTAATCCACATCTATTATTCTCCCAGTCCAATCCAATTTACTCTGACGTATCTGGAAACCAAGATTTACGAATTTGATACAAAAGCAACGAAATTCAACGAAATCGACCGTAAACGACTCTTATCCCTTATTATAATGCTTATCCAGACTATCCTTACCCTTACCACCTTGATACTTATGTAGTTTAGTAGTATAGTGGTCGGGGTAAAAATGATGATAATAATATATTATTATTTCTATGCATTAGACACCCGTTACATTATTATTGTGCAAATGTAGTCAAACATTTCAAGAATATTAGTAGTAGTAGTAGTATCTCCCTAGTCTTTCTATCTATCCTGATCTCATCTTGTCATTAGTTTCCTTTCCTTTACAATCCCATTTACTTAATTTGATATTCACTTTTCTTACCCTGGTTTTCTCTTTTCTCCATCATTATTCATTTTTGACGAAAAGGTTTATATTATTTTCTGACTTGATCTTGATGATAGGCAGAGTAGACACAGAAAGGAAAAAGCACTTTTACTTAGTTCTTAATGTTGGTTATAGACTTTGAGCTGAAATGAAAGGAATAATACATCTGAAAAAAAACTATAATTTTTGGAACAAACTTTATTCATGTTGGGGATAATATAATGATGATGAGATACAAATCGTGAGAAAGTCGGCATTCGGTTAATTCATTTGTGTGTTTGTTCATCACAGACATCTTCATTATAAAATAACAAAAGGATTATTATTACAAAACCTTAAACCTTGAGTTGAATCAAGTACACACAAACTCTTATAAAAATTAAACTCTATTTGATTTGGATTCAAATCAACTGATGGTGATGATGACATAATTTTCTTTTGTTACGTGAAGAAAAAAAAAGTTATGCAAATTAGTTGGAAATAGAATTGTCAAAAGTATTGATAGAAAAGATTTTAAGGAAAAACTGAAGCAGATTGAAATACTTTTGTATTATTTCTCTCATCCTATCTGAAATACATTATGGTCGTGATTATTTTCTATATCTCAAGATAAAAAAGAGTCTGTCTTGCAATTTAGTAAGTTGATCGAACCTTGGTTCTAATTCAGATTTGTCCTATCTTCACTGAATAGATTCGTGTTGCTCAAAACCTTCATTTTGAACTTGTAGAAAAATCATAAGGTTGTTGAAAACAAAAAGTTTTTCTTTAGAAATAAAAATAATACACGTCCAGTGCACTTCTTTTTAAAAAGTAAGACGAGAAGCTTCTTTCTTCTCAATCTCGATTAAAAAACGTTATATAATAGAACGTCGAGAAGTCAAGTCAACAAAATGTTAAAATTGTGTATTTACTCCGTGAACTGTGAAAAGCTTGAAAATAAAATGTTAGAGAAGGTTTTTTTTTGTATGAACAACAATTGAGTCATTATTTGCACAGTTGTCGTGATTTGACTCCTGGTTTTTTACCACTTATAGTATAGATCATAGATAGACTATTATATATAAGATGTTTTTTATTTATTTATTTTTCCTTCAAGTACTTTGAAATTGCATTGCATTGGATTTTGTTTTTCATTTGGGTTAGAGGTTTTTTGCTTGAGATGATTTTTGTCATGATGATGCTGCTTCTCATGTTTGTCAGTTTGGAATTAGATATTGCGTCCTGGATTTTAATAAAGAAAATATCCAATTCTTTGAGTCTACCTCTGGAATCTGGATTACCTTGCAGAATAATTTAACAATTGATAAATATTTGAGGAGAAAATTCTAATAAATTTTATCCCAGAAAGTATTCAATATCGAAGAATTAGTGGAATTCACTTTGCATAAAAGCCTTTGAACGAGAAGTAAAAATATTTCAAGCATGAAACCCACTCCGTCTAGGTCGTCTTGTATAACATCTTTAGATCACCTAATTGCAAATCGTGCACATCTAATCTTAGCTCAAATTCTAGAGAGACGATGCTTACTGCATTTTTAGTAAACGACTACGACGTGTTGTGATTCTTGAATGCAATTTATCTACCATGAGGTAAGGTAACATTTTGTTGTTGCATACTATGAACACCTGTTTCTTTGTCTTTGTGAGGTTTTTCGGAAGACAATCTAAAAACGCATGCAAGGTCCTTAATAGGTGAGAGTGAGAATGCAGAAAAAATTGCGAATTAATGAGATTCTCATGGATATGCAATATTATGTCATTTCATGGAGATCAATATGCTTTGTAATGCATTATATGCTATATTGGTGTGTATTTCTGATTTTTTACAACAAGCTGACAAGCTTATTTCGTTTCGGTCGGAAGTTAATATTGCGAATTTGTACATAATAACAATTTTAGCTTGTATTTCGCCATGAACATAAATAGTTGTCTTCTAAAACAATCTAATAGTACAATTTTCAAAAATCACAGAATCTCTCTTCTTCAACTGCCAATAATTTACTTTAAAAAGCTTTCAATTTATTAGCATTATACACTACTAGCATTTCAAGTTTTGAAATAAAACTTACTTTGGGCAGGGTCCTGGTTTAATAATTAAATATATTTCATTATCAACTATTTTAACAAGGTAGAGTTTAAATAACCTGTAACTTCCTCAATTTACAATTGATAAAACCAAAATCAGCTAATCTTCAAATACTTCATACTAATTCATACACATATATTTTGACTGAACCCAACTCATATAATAAAAATAAACCGCAAGCTAATCTTTCAAAAAGGTAAACTGTTCTTTCATTGCTTGGCACTTTACCACAAAACCAGTGTAGCCTCAAACCCGATTAATTACACACACTACCATCATTAAAGATAAAGCTTTCAATTATATATTCAATATTGTTATCAAAGATCTAATAAAGATTTTACTATACGCACAATATACATACTGCATCACACAACATGTCCCCATACTGAATTTCACCTTCACCCAAAAAAATGCATAAAAATAACCTTAATCTTAATCACTCTTCCTTACTACATCCTTCCGGAAGTGGAATTCTATCTTGAATCCCTACTGGGCTTGTATTTCACTCTCTTGTTTATTTAAACCTGAAACATATAAGAAGGAAAAGTTCAACAAGATGTTTGTTTTTAAAATGCTAATTAAAAACTAGCACTAATAATAATCATAATATATTCGAACTAGAGAGTGGAGAGCAAGAGGATTTTATATGAGTTGCGTGCAGCATTGTTATCATCAGTTATCATCACAGTGTTGATTGTTGAAATCATCAAACCAGAAAGATTTCCTTTTTTATCTAGAATCCATCTCGTTTATTAATCGCCCACCCTCAGCCCTCAAGTTCAGCAATCTGTTTTACAAAAAGTGATAATTAATTAATTAACGGTTTCCGTTAGTTTTCAAAAACAACTTCAAACTACTTAATCAAACAATATTCAAATTCATTCAAGCCTTTAATACAAAACGGTTAGATGGCTTAAATTGAAAACTTTTTTTTACAAAAATGTCATGTTATACTTTCCTTAGCCGTTGGTATAGGAAAAAACGAAGCAGTGACATTGTTCTTGAAACTGATTTTTGACAGTTTTTCTGACATGCCTGGTAATACTCGTAATACCAGGTCAGAAAAACTGTTAACTCTGTGAGCTGACCGGTAAGTCGAAGAGGAAAGTAATGAGCTAATTAAGCTAAAACTTTTATTCTTGATTATTAACGCTTTAACTTCATTTATGAATGAACAAAAAAAGTTATCAAAATTTTATAATAAAAAGTTAAAAAAAAAAATAATAAAAATAAAAGGTAAAATACAATATAATGCAATGAAGAATTTGTTTAATGCTGAAAAAAGAGTAAAGAATTTTGGAATTGGGAAGTTAAAAAACACGTGCAAAATTTTGCGTGACATCACTACACACTATGACACGAACATTTGACCCAAATCAAAAGTAAAAATCCCATCGCTTTTTTTCTTCATAAATCTAAAATTCACACCAATTTTTTGAAATTCCTCCTTAACATTATCAAAATTAGAAAAATTCACTTCAAAAACAGATACAAGCATTTAAAAATAATATTTTTAAGAAAAATTTGGAATAAAAACTTTTAAAATTTTCGCATCAAAATAATGCTAATTTGGAAGTTACTTTAAAAACCTATGAAGGACATCATCAGTAGAATGATCTGAGAAAAAATAGGTATCTCCTCTAAATCCTTTCTATTTCTGTTTCTTTACAGGTGGAGGTGGAAATAGGCTTCTGTGTTTTGTGGAAGTGGAGGATCGGAGGCCCCTATCTCGCTGAGGTATGGTGGCTAATTTATTGTAAGGGGCTGTCAGTAGACGGCCCCGCTAAATTAATTAAAAGATACTATTTAAATATTTCAAATCCAATACAATACGCATATGTAAAAATATTATTTGCACGGGCATTGGGCATCATCATCCGTGTGTATCTCTGCAATGTAGGTTTTTCACGCTAAAAAATCGTTCACCGGAAGGAACTCACTCTGTATTCCTTCTGACTACGGAACTAAAATTCCCCAGAATAGCAATTTCCATTTAGCACCTCCTCCCAAGTTTAATAAAGTATATTTGAGTTGGAAACTAAATTTTCAAAAAGTTTAATCAAAGCATTTAGTCTTAAGGTAGATAATTAATCTCTCTTTCTCTCTGTACGTTTTCTTTATATTAAATGTGTCAACTGTACATAAAAGCTTTATCCTTTTGTGTTTGAAGACGGCAAATGTGTCTCTTTTAGCTCATTTGCACGGTATTACTAATCCCCAAAACTCATTCAAGATTCAGTTTGAGATTTCATTTTATAACGTCCTTCACTCCATGGAGTCTTTCTTTAGTGTATGAAATCCTTTATCAGGAGGGTTTTATACATTCAAGAAATGTATTATATTTAACTCCCCGAAATCTTCGTGATAATAGACCACTGCTTGTTCTTAACGAGGATTCAGTATGGAATCTAAAAAGACCAGCCACATCTGGTTTAGACTGGTTGAATGCTCAAAGGTGTTTATTTAAGAGATCATACATTTTGACTTTGTCTCTCTAAAATGAAATTTACATACGAAATTGACTGAAATGAAATGAGAATTGTGAAGCTTCTCATCTCATCATTTTCAAGAGCTTTTGTATTTAATATAAAAGCATCTTTTAAACACGTATCTATTTAGGTATATGTATACACTATATATTATACACTTAATCATCTAGGGTTCTTATTTGGCTTGCTAGATGTGTAAGTGTAGTTCATTTTCGTATAAACTTCCTTTCTTCAGTATGCCTATATATTATATATATTTACCAAGTAAAACATGTTAGTTTATGCTTTAGAAAATGAACACATGCTTCAAAAAACTTATGACTCCCTAGAGCTACAGAATATATAATGTGTGTT
>JAQGAA010003099.1:0-11444 GCA_034696425.1 Isotoma viridis
TATAAAATTGTTCACACGGCCCCCTCACCTGACTTCTTGCCTTTTGTTGCAATTAGAGTGGAATTCGGCGTAGGCGGAGGTATGCATCATGATATCAAGAAACTTGTCGATTTTCCTTTGATTTAAATTTGAAATAGATGCTCAAAAACAAATTAAATTATGCGTAAACTTGCTGCATATAAAATCTTCACCTTGCCTTGAGTCAAAACCTACACCCTTTCAACATTTGATTGATGTCTGATGATTACTCATCGTAGCAGGGTTAATTTTCGCATAGCTTCAGAAATAAGTATTTTTCATTGTTTTTAAAAAATAATAAAAGTTACAAAAGAATCTCCTTTTAGTAAGGAACAAATTTGTTCTGTTCCAGTGTTGTTTAAAAGGTTTTCTTAATCAAGATAATCGTACTTTACGTCTGAATAGATTTACTTATAAGCAGAAGCAAAAAGAGATATACTCATTAGTGTGTAAAAGTATATGAAGCACTACTGCTATCATCTGATAAAGTGGAATGCAAATGACTCTCTCACAGTTCAAGTTTTTTTTCGTCATTATTCACGAGCGTCTTAAGTGTCATTGGTTTGTATGTGAATAAACGGGTGTGTTTATGACTCAATTCACACGATCCGCCATTATTCTTAAAAAGAAAACTTTTATTAAGGAAACAAAGTTTATTTCAATACTTTGTAATACTGGAAGGTGGATCACGCCTGGTTTATTTACATAACTGGCAATCGGATGTTTGGAAATTCGCATTTGTACCCGATTCTTCCCTGCGCTAGAAATTCATAGTATTTGACAATTGATCTTTATCATGGAGAATGGAAAAAAGCAAGTAGCTTAATGCAGAGACATCGTCAGGAAATCACGATTTGCTGAAAATCAGGATGAATGAAAGTGGAATAATGTTTTATCATTTTTAGGCAAATTGAATTTACCGAGGCGAACTAACGTATATTGATTTTGTATTATTTGTTTTTTTCTCGTAGCATTCTCCTTTCTAGAAAATTTCAGTTTGTCTGCTGGAGACAACAGAAGAATCGGTTACCGGAAGGCAATCCGATCCGGCTATTAGGTTTTTGACCTGAAGCATGCATGCCGGTGGGTGTACTTGTTTAGCTCTTATTGAATCTATTGGAAAAGATTTCACTATCAATAGCTAATATCCTATCGGCTTTTACTTTATAGTAAAATACAAAATAGCTACAAAATAAATGGACAAAATCTGTTTCATGACTTCCGATGCTGAAAACTACTTATCTTTACTTTTTATGCTAAAAAAGGATAATATGAAGCTTCCTATTTACAAGGATGTGTTTTATTAGGAGTTGGGTAAGTTACGTTTTATAGAATATTTAATGTGCAGGATGGATTTACTTTCAAACTAATAAAAAAACTGTATGAACTAAAGTACATTACTGCTACTGGCACATGGTGGCAAGTAATGAGTATTTGGGGAAAATATTTCGTGTAAAAGTTTTTCATAAAGCTCACCTGTGTGTAATTATATTATTCCGAGTTACTCACAAGAGATCGATTTCAAGTAAAGCACAAAGAATGTACAGAAACATAAAATCTCATTATTTTCCAAAACATTTCTCAGGAAACACGGCTGAAAATGATGATTAGTTTTAAGTCTTACAACTTACAGCTCTCATTTGATATTTGATATTACTGAATGTAGTGAGTAGTAGGTAGTATGTGTTAACTTTGAACAAAAGTTATACAATAAATAAAGTGCCCACAAACACCCAGTTCATTGAAATTGGAATTCAAAAGCACAAACATTACTGAGCAATACTGACTTGGTTTTGACTTGACTGTACTACTTGTTATGGTAGAATTAGAACAGTCAAAGAAGGTAAAGTGTAGATCATTTTATTTTCGTTGTGTTGTTTTGTTTTGAATTTAATTTATCATCTACTATTATCAACTTGTTTTTCTATACATTTTACGTAACACCATATTCCTTCAAATATTCAGGTACAAAAGGCTTTTGTACTTTCTGTCTCTATTAAGCAACTTCCTTCTGCAGCGTATGTTTAAAAAAATTGTTTTTAACATTTTTTCATTCCGGAAAAGTCATTGAAAGCTGATTTGAACAGTTTTAAGAAGCTTTCGGTTAGCATGGACAATGTATTTACTATCTAATGCAAACTTATTAGATATAAATGCTTTTTAAAGCTGAATTGGGTAGGGTAATTGATCGAGACATTGTTGAAATACAATTGTCCAAAATGTGAAAACTGCTTTGCATTGAAATAGTAGAACAGCCACGTGAAATGCTGCATGTTTCATCGAAAATTGTATGGAAGTCATATTTTGTTTTAGAATAATAAAAAAATGAAAAATAATTTTTCATATCCTCTAGTTTAGGTTTAGTTCCTCAAGGCGTATGCTAAACTTGGACTTACTACATTAGGAAGTTATGCTTCGGCTTTACCATTCATGATATTTTAAGAAAGGAATAAAATAAAGGAAGCAGTAGTGTATTGTGTAATCCAGCTTTATTTTTAGCTTTCTAATGTGATGAGCATGGCAAATCTACAGGTTGGATTTTGGGTAGAAATCCCAAATCGAAAATGAGCCGAGACGTGAGTGAGGTTATAAAATAATATAAAGTCTAATATTTATGTAGGTACAAGATGTATAATATTACTGAATGAACTTAATGCTCTGACTTAAAAGTGAACATGCTATATGGTGAGTGAGAACAGAGTCTTCTGACTTCTTCTTGGTGTCTTTAGGGAATTGATGATAAAAAAGAGTCGAAAGTTGTGCCCATAAAGGGGAAAAGTTAGGAGAGCATAATTTCGAATTTCTCCAGAGTTCTTTTTCTTCTCTTATGTTTCTGCTAACTTGTTCCTTCAAGGAATAAACTTTTCTTTGTCTTGTATGTCTTTCCTGTCCGGTCAACCGGAGGAAAATGTAATAACTTTCGTCGGTAGTTGAAATGGACCAGAAGGGAGGTATTACCATCATACTTATTCTTCCGAAACATTCAGACGTACGTGAAATAATGCACAAGATTGAGTAAAATATATACTGTACAAGTGCATAACCTATGCAAGGACTAAAATGAAGGTAATCTGTGTCCAAGTTTAATCAATGATTATGTTTTAAATCAAGCTACATACTGTACTGTAGTTAAAATTTTTCATAATAATTTGAAAAGCTGCACAGCTTTTGTTTTTAACGTTGTCCCTAAATGATTTTCGCCTTCAAATAGCCAAGTTGATGAAACCAAGTAAATTAATTGCAATTTAGTTAGTAAAGTTTCATTACCTGTAGTAAATATATTATGATCCAGTTAATTTCGAATCGACATAGCTGTAATAACTTATTCAAGTACATTTCATATTTTTAATAATATTATGAGGATTATCTTACGGCTATTTTCTTTTGAATGTTTGGAATTTTATACATGTCCCCCACCCAGGTTCTGCCTGTACTTGAAAGATGAATTATATGGTATGCATAAAAGCATGCATGTAGGTGTGACCGACCACCTCTGCTGTTAAACAGTTAAAGATGTATGAAGATGATATGTAATACATAATGTGAAGATAATGGGTTCGGAATGGCATAATAATGTATTACTACTACCTCCTGTGTGTATTATCCTTGAATTTTTAGAAGGTGCTATTAGCTTACCTTTCAAAATACCTAAACCTAGAATAGGTATTCTTACCAGGTTACACAACGCTCTATTAAAAAACCAAGTAAGTGAAAAAAGGAAGACGATATGGTTTTCTGATATGACATGATTATTTCCACTTATATATCATCTCCTATTTATGATACCATTATGCATTATTATAATGTCAAGAATCAAGAAAAGAACAAGGATTTTTTCTTCTTATCATTCTTAAGATAAGGCGGATGGAGAGGTAAGAGAGCAAGAAAAGGCTATGAATTATACTCTTATTAGTCAAGTGTCTTGACTTCCAAGATGGATAGCACCGGGAATCCATATAACTCATTCCATTAAATAACTTGACATTTCATTGCATTTCTCAGTCGCAAGACTCCCAAGGGAACTTCGGTTGAAGTACCCTGTACAAAGATAAAAAGAAGAACGCAATGACGTTTTGTTATGTATGATATAATATACGTGTAGAGTAAGGTGAAGGGCAAAGTCTATGTGTGGATGATTATTTTATGATTATGATGACCCACAGATGCATCAAGTGGAAAAAGTCTTGTAGTCAAGTGGCCTATTGTCTTCCGAAGAGAGATGAGAAAGGGGTGTAGAAAGATTAAATACCGAAATATTTTTTTTTTCACTTTCCTCTTCTTCTGTCATCTCTTCATCTCTATTAAGAGATAGAATTTACTGGATAGGACAAAAAAAATGCTTAAATTTATTTTTCAGTGAATGTAGACTTTCAACTATGTGGATAATGTAAACTTTTAAAACGAAATATTATTTGTGGACTGGTCTAGCCATGCAGTCATTTGCATCGGAGTAAAAAATGCTGGGTGTTCATTTATACTGAAAAGTAATTTGCAAGTTATTCATACCAAAAATAGCAATTTGTTAATGACTTGACTTGAGTCAGGTAGTTATTTTGGAAGCTGTGGTGGTGGTCGGTATGTTAATGTTAATGTAGTAGTAGTTAGGTAGCAGTTCCCACGAGCCTGGGTTTTTATTGATTCTAAGACAAACCATATTGCAATATAAGATGACTTGCACTATCATTAATTACCATAATTAGACGCACATTCATTTGAAACTTGAAGTACCCTAAGCTGAGCTATACTTAATGTTGACTGTGCCTTCCTCTCTGAAGTCAATAAAGCCAAGATGACGAACATCATTTCAGATGTGTGTGTACTGTACAGAATGAACTAACTTGTTCCTAATAATATCGAAATGGCTTCGTGTAATATAACAAACGCCAGACCAGAGAGTAGTAATTAGCGAGCTGGAGAAAGGCACATATAGTTGTATATTATAATTTTCATAAAATGCATTCAGGCATGTATGAGTTCTTTAAATAAGTAAGCAGTATGGGATGTTCAGTAGTGATATATCAGTAGTATAAAAAGCATCATTGTGTGCAAGTATAATTGCATTGTTAAAATTTGAATACACTACGCTCATAATATAGAAAACTTGCCAGCTACTGGGCATTTGGTTTTATATGTGTGTTTCTGCTTTGTGGTTAGTTTTTACTTAAATTTTGATGCATAGAGGGATGGGATATACAATAATACACCTGTAATGTGTAATAAGATGAATGCTTCTCAAAGAAATATCCATATAGAAGATCTACAGGTAAAGTACAAGGATTATTGTTAATTCAAGCTACTGCTTCTTTTGAATTATTATTATATATAGTTGATGGTGATAGCTTTTCATAATTTTGTCTGTGTGGATTTATCTCCAGGTATAATAGCAGATTAACTGAAGGGTAAAAGAATTGGATGAATGGAAATAGAAAGACAGAATGATAATAATAGAAGGGTTGAATCATCCTCCTTGACTACTAAAACCACTGCCAACAACTACTACCACCAATAAAATAATTTTTATATGACTGATTCATAATATTCCTTTGAAGAATATAAATTTCTTAGCATGCATCATGAGATTTTAAAAATCCTCAAGTTTTTTGTTCTCAGTATTTTATTCAGTGTCAAGAAAGTAAAGCGTTACAATGTTGGTTAAAGATACTTGTACTTTTTAGTGATATATAATTTTTTATCTCTTAGAAGCTCTCCTCGTTGGTACAGAGAAATTCGTGAGTGGTCCTTCAGATTACTTTTTCAATTTGAAATTACTCACACGCAGTTTGTTTGTATCTATTCTGGGTACATGAGGGATTATCTATCTGTAGGTTTTTTGAAAAGTGACTATACGTGCATGCAATGATGGCTTTTTATCCATGAAACACGCTTTTTGATATAAATATCATTACATGTAGGTTTAGTGCAGTATAATATATTCTCTGACTTTTTCTAGTGAATTTAAGTGCCACCTCTTGAAGTGACTCTTTGAGATTTCGGATGAAATCTGTCGTATTTTTTTGTTCTTGAGTTGTATCAAGCATAAGAGACACTGACAGACAATCATCCAAAGCATCAGTTGCAAAGGGTATATTGCACTCAAAGTCAAAGACAGAGATACCTAATACTTATTCATACATACACAAAAAGATTGAACAAGGAAAGGGTTGAAGAAGTTGAGAAGAAATAAAAATGATTTGTCTTTTAGATTGGGCAAATTGCCACAAATTTTTAGAGATTTATCCAGTTATTTTACTACCAGTGTTTTTACCTATTGAGGACGATGATGATGTTGATGAATGTGTACCTGTTCTAAAATTCACCATAGTGGATATATATACCGACTGGGAAAAACTTGATGTTCACTGAAACGTATACTTGAACTTAAGAGTTTTTGGTTTTTAAACCAATCTCAAAGTCATCATCAAATCATTTAAAGTTCAATAAAAATCTGGTAATTTTTTGCTTTAAAAAAATCTTCTTGGTTAGAGTTAGCTGACAACAAGATTTTTAAAATGTCAATGTTCAGTGTGAAGAGAGGTGAAGATTAGATGGTAGAGTTTTATTAACATACAAACGTACAAGGTAGTCATTATGATAGTTATTATTATTATATATTATGAGAGCTGTTTTACTGGAGAATGAATGGATAAGAAATGAACAGGTGAGTGGTTTTGGTCGTCGGTACAAAGATATTATTAACAATTGGTCTAGTCTCTAGTACAGTGGTTGGAGCAGATTATTATACTATTTCAGAGAGATTTGAGATTGCATATTAAAGTAAAGTATAGGGATGTTGTAATGTAGTTTGTAGTTAGTAAGTATAAAAAAGGTATTATAAATAGGATATTTCGTTTTGATACACTCAAAGAGTTGCACAGAAGCTAAAAAATAAAATAGAAGACATCAAAGCAGTTGAGTCAAGGTTAGAGAAAATTGGTCTCTTTTTAAAGCTTCGCTTGGCATGGATGATGATGATTATTATTAGTGGGTTGTTTGTAAGCTAAGATGTTGTTTTTTTCTACTGGAAAATTGTTCAAGAGATAGAATTTGTATCAAATAGGATAAGTTAGACATGGATGAAGGGAAATGTAGAGGATGCAGATGTGAAGATATTATTGCTTATGGTTGAGTTTGCTTGAAAAAAATAATATTTTAAAGTAGATCCTTCTTCAAGTCAACTCGTCAATAAAGTTAGCATTGCGATTCAAACTTGGAAAAATAATTCGATGGGAAAATATCACATTGCAATTTATCAATCACGCTTCAAGTATTGTATAAAAATTCAGGGTTGATTTTTTCCATTTTGTACAACTATGATGTTACATTAAATAAATCTTTAGAGATTGTAGTAGGTACGGTGCAGATAGCACAGTAGACAATTATTCATGAAAGCGGACTGTGAAAGATCTATAATTAGGATGTAATTTAGGTGTCCTTTAGAAATGCAACTTTAGTTTCATTTGATGGGACTTTGAGGCGACGATGGTGATGAGATAGGAAGCAAGGTATTGTTACTCTTGACAATTTTTATTTTAAGGATGATACCATACGTAATCTGTGGGCCGAGTTTTTAAATAATGGGGTTTGAAAGTGTAAAAATATGTAAGAACCTCAAGAACGTGTTTTTTTCAAAAAGGTATTTATTTTCATGCTTCTTAAAAGTTTAGTTTAAATCTTGACCCGCAGTCCAGTACACTTAATCATCTATCTTGAATCACGAAAGAAAAGTTTGATATGGAAAAGTGTGAAGTAAGCTAGTTTTGTGAGAACATACAGAAAACTGTGGAATCGAAACAATCCTATTTGTGAGATTGAAACAGTGACAGACTGACATTAATGTAGTCAGCAATATTAGATGATATTATGAGCGTATATAATATATGGACAAGAAACATTTTTAACTGGGTTTTTGAGTGACAGACAGGAAATACCATTTTACGGAGTAGCTGAGCTAGTCAGATTTCTGGTAGTGTGATTTCCCGAGAGCCCAAATATTCCATGAGATTCAGTGTACACAATTTGATAGCTACCAATGTACACATTGAATTATGAAGCTAGGCAAAGTCAAGAAGACATTCAATTTCAAATTCCATGACTTTCCTTCACCCTTACTAAACAATCCTTTACCAATTTTAAGTAACTTTCATCTGTCGTAACGGAATGCTGTAGCTCGTAGTTTTTTTTCTTGAATATTGCATGCGTACATTATTACCAAACAAAGTATTTCAATATTGGTTCAATGATTTGCAGACAACTTCCATATATCTCACATTATAAAACCGGATGCTCGAGTTTTTTAATTTTCTAGAGTAAATAAAGCTTAAAAAGATGAAGCGGCCAATCCCTTTCAATTCAAAGAAAATAATTTACATGTATGTCATATAGTATGTTGTTGAGATTAAGATTAATTGGATTAGACTTTAAAAGTAAAATGTGAAATCGTAAATTGATTGATTTATACTAATAATCTAGTAAGTGGTGACATTCTTGAGGCTAACCTCCAGCTTATTGTGGTACTCTTATTAGGTAGTAACTGTACGTGATTCACACACATATGTGTATAAATGCATTAAATTTGAATATTTAAATGCCAAAGGATTAAAGATTAAGTGGGTGAATTCTGGTTTGGGCAGAAGTAAATGAAGAGTACTTGCTGCTGTTGATTGATAATTTGTATCTGAAATGTCTTTCTTGCATGTACTTTTCACCTTTCAATTGGACTTCTTTGTAGATAAAAGAGATGGTGGAATTAAGGAAGTTTAGAAAGACCAAGAAGTATAGATAAAAATATAAATTATTTAAAACAAGATCAGAATATGCAACAGTGTATGCATGTAATACAAATAGTACAAAAGTTGTGTGTCGAGTATAAATTCACAAAATAGAATGAAAAGGTGCTTGTAAGGTTGTAAAAGTAGCTTTGGTACAACTGCACCAGTATTACTATTAAGAAACAAATAATGAACGGGGTGATATATCTAATGGGTATTGTGGAAACTTCTACAGGAGGGTGAATTAATAGGAAGGCTGTCAGTGATAGCTGAGGTAAGGTTTAAGGTTGGTCTCATAAATCAGCGAAATGGGAGATTCGATAACAGGTTGAGTCTAGGATAGAAGTAATTGTTCGTGGGATTTGTTACGGTATTTTTGGTACTTTATTATAAAAGTCAACAGTTTTTAGGGGAGTGTTTAGTCGATGACGACGATGACGCAATGCTATGATTGTAATTAACCAGCCTGAAACCAGAACAAGGGATTGTAATTTTTTTTAAACAATTATGAGATTTGTGTTTTGTGGTAAGGATTAAAAAAAACATTGTTTTTAAATGTAAAAGTTTCCGATAAAAAAATCGGAAGTCCTTTTAAGCTATAGCTGGTTATTTTTAATAAGATGAATGTGTGTTTATTTGACCAGGTATGAATTGGGTCAGAACGATGGACTGGTGGAAATGTCTATGCTGGAGTGAAATAGGCTATGTTTATTCAGAGCAAACAGTCATAGTCAATGTAATAAATTAAAGGTTGAGAAAAAGACCAAAAAACACATCAATATCAGTAGTAGTAAGTAGAAGTAGAAAGAAAAGAGTAGATAATTGTTATGTTTGTGTGGCATGGCTAGACTTACTTACTGTTTACCTTCCTTTGCTTTTATTCTGATTTGGTATTCAGTGCATCTTCATGTAATTGCCGGGGAATTAATTCCCAGTGGAGTCGGACATGGATTATTTGTGAAGACTGAGTGGCAATTTGCTTTAAAAGTTGTCTGAAACAATGGCCTGTTAATATGCTCTCTTGTTTAGTGATGAATTCGAAATTGAGAGTGAACGGTGAACTGATTACCCTTTTGCTATGTAAAAGAAATAAAGGAAGCTGGTCGACTTGGGTTTTAATCAATATAATTAGAAATGGATGATTCTTCTCCTGTTCCAAAGATTTTGACGGATTTGTTCATCATGTGCGATAGTGTGCTGGAATAAAAAGGATAACAAAAATAACTATGAATATCTCATTTTAAATAAGATACCCATAACGGTTTATTTAAAAGTTTGTATGTTCAATAAGAAATAAAATACTAAAATATAAATATATATTTGAGCGGAAAATGCCTAGATTCAGTAGATTCTAATACTTTTATTATTTTTTATAAGATTATTACTTTCTAAAGGAAATTAATTTTGATGTAAATTTAATCTTTTTGTTTGATCTTTATTCTTATTTGATAATTTGATTTCTTCGAGATTGTACTAGAGTAAAAATAAGAGGAAAGTTAATTTATAATTATTATGGACTTGCATATTTTTATTATTTATCCTGTTATTGGTACTAACTAAAATGACTTTGAAGAAGAACTGCCAAGAAATATGTTCTAGTTTTTTTTTACTTTGTTGAATATTTGATTGCTTTGCTGACCGATATAGTGAACTAAAATCAAATTTGCTTTAATCGGCTTCGCCTAATTTTTTCCAGGCTCATGTCACTTATTTAGCACGAGTCAAGTCGTATTAGTTTAGAACATCAGGGTTAAGTCACCTAACCTAAGTTTATATCGAGCAGACAAGATTTGTTATGGAAAAAAGAGAAAAGTTTAAGAAGTATGCAATGAAGTGATACACATGTTGCCGAATATGTAACGGTTTTACTCAAAATCGGGATAGGTGTGTGTATTGCGTTATTTAAACATCGATCTTATAACATTTAATTTTAAAACAGGAAGCAGTCAAACTAAACCCGAAGGCTTAACTAAAAAATATTTTATAATATTTTGGATTTTTTACAACTTTTGTTACAAGTTAAGGAATTATATAGAGACATTGTTCTATTCAAAATCCATTATCATGGCGAAAAGCCAGTTAGGATCCCAAAGTGTATTTGTTGCTTACAAACAAACTGGTTTCAAGTATTTAATTTCAAATAAGTAGAAATAGTAGTTATACAATATAAATAATCTGATAGTGATTTGAATTTACTAGCTGTAGCTGTAGTCTACAGCTACAACTGGTAAAAATGTATAGTAAGAGTAACTTGACATCACGAACATTAACATTTCTTTAGCTTCATCAACTCGTATCACACAAAGAAATCTCATCAATTGATAGCTATGTGTCTATTACCACGGATTGATGAATTTGTATAATAATGACCAGGTGTAATTAGTTGTGTACGTCTGAGTGCTTTAATTCAGTAGCTTAATGTATTCATTCCTTTTCTTGTATTTTTCATTCCTACATGTTTGGGGACAAGTTGACTTTAGCTTTTAAGCAATTCAAGTTACCCATCGTATCCTCGTCGTCACTAAAGAAGTGTTACATTGTACATTTTATTATAATTATAATGTGCCTATTATGTATGCATGTCTCAACGCGATCTCTAAATATGCAATCCTCCCATCCTCAATATTGAAAGAACAATGCTAACATACAAAACTATTC
>JAQGAA010003100.1:0-11442 GCA_034696425.1 Isotoma viridis
GGAAATCACCCTAGTTTCAAATTATAACTGCTAAGGTGTTTGTACAGGATGAAATTCAAATTGCAGTTAATTCTGGACAAACCAACTTGGAATTGAAGCAAGTGCAACCAAATTCTATTTTGCTTTCTTGTAGGGAGAATGGAAAGCGGAGAGAGTTAATGGTCAAAGGGCCGTATACTGCATCACTTGAGCAACCTGGAAATATCATCAGGATTCCATTGGCATTTCAATCAGAACTTTAATTGAGATTATTCATAATTCGGGTTAATAAAATAAAAATCATAATTTGTGTATTCGAAATTACTCATTTGTATAAATAAAGTACAATATTTGACTAAAGATTTCATGTTAAATTGTACTAATTCATATTCAAATAAAATGATTTCAATCCTAGACAATTTTTAAAATATTAAAAACGTATTAATGTAGAAATTAAGAAGTAAAAGAAGGCTAACTGATGTTAATTAGCAATAACGTGACAATTATAAAAAAGCTCAGTATCATTAATTTAAATAGCGAGACGTGTATTTTGAAATTACTTTTATACCATATCTGTTATCAATTGTAAATGGTTATTAAACTACAGTAAAATCGCTGAATTTACAACAGTTGAATTTGAAGGAAAAAAGAGATAATTTTATACTTTAACAAGAAATTTGATACACGAATTTAATAATTATTTTACATCGAACTTTTTTAAATTATAAGCCTTCATAGCTTTTAAAGTCATGGTCTATTGGTAGCATGGTATAATTAAAAAATATGGTGAAATATAGAGACGATGATGATGTGATAATGTAAACTGGTTGTTGTAGTTGTAGTTTTTATAAACATAATAAAATTGCATACATTTATCACTTCGGAATTACGAGATTGATCTTCTTTGTGATGTGACTCGTTCATATTTTATAATATGGAGCAGACCAATATTATAACAAGAATCCTGAGTTGAGATAAAATGAATTTATTGTGAATTTTCATAAAACTTCATGAGCATTTTGTTCACTATGCACTACCAAGTTGCTGCGGTACGGTGTTTTTCTTAATGAAAACAAAACAAAGTAGATTGAAGATTTCAAAAAATCAATGCAAAAGTCAAAAGTGCATCAAAATCAAGGATTGTCTTCGAAATTAAAAAGTTTATTTGACATTAATTTTATGAGTGAGATTGTCTCATTTACATAATTTAAAAGTATGAATTCGTAGAAAAGAGTCCCATTTAAGAATTAAATGGGAGTGCGGGTGGCACACCGAAATAAAAAGTTCTAAAAATTAAATCCATGTACCAATTTAATTGGTGAATTCGTTTTGACTTCTTTAGTTGTTTAGATGCGTAAACTTTAAGCTTTATCTGAACCTAAATCCAGCAAAACAATTTAAGTTAACAATTTTAAAAATTTAAATTAAGGTTTAAACATAATTGAGATTTAGTAAATTTACCTGTTTGAGAATTCGAATGATGTCAAACTTATGTGCAGATTTCAATATCTCTCGACATAATTCTGTAATGAAAATGGATCCTTTGTTGGGGAATCGATGAGCAGCATAGCCAGGAAGACAAGCAAAACAAACTAAAATATCTGATAGAACATCATCAACTTTCAAAAATCTTGGGAACTCTTCTACTGTAGGGAATTTTTGGCATGCTTGAATTATAAACATTTTCGGTTTGTTATCAAATTCGTGGAAATTGTTTCCCGAAAACTTGTAAATCACATCTTCATAGAGGTTTATCTTTTTGCCATCCACAAACTCTATGTTGTAATGAGAACCATGACTCATTATAACTACAACACTGCTGTCAATTTTCTTCAATATTAATTCTTCTTGGAATTCGACAATTATGCCATACAAATCCTGAAAATATAATTTAAATCAAGGCTGAAATTTTACTTTTGAAATATTACATTATTTTTAATAAAACATACGTAAGATTTGACATCCGTGAAACCACCCTTGAATATTTGGTAGCGAAGCTTATTAAAAGTGTTTTTAATATTCGTAACATCAGTTTCAGATCCAATTCGAATTTTGTCACCTCTTCGTTTGGGAAAGTTGTTGTTATTTATGAGCAAAACAAGTCCAGGTGGTTTTGAATTTAATTTGTATGCATCGTCGTTCTAATTAGTGGTTGACTTTAAGTTATTTTTATTAAACTATATAATGAACTTCCATTTTTAATTCATGGAGACTACTTACCTTACTAATTTGCATGTTTCCAACAGACTGCACCAATTCTGTGTCTATTTCTTCACTTAAACTCAAAATTTCTTCTTCTGGGTTGTCATTCGGTGCATCTACGAAAATTTCGTCGTCTGTAATATTTTTGAAATTTAATAAAAATTGTTTATTAAGAAGAGTCGGATTTCAAATTATAATTTTTAAACGAGATAAAAAATAAATACCTTCAGGAGAATAAGCCACTTTTGATCTTATTTCTATTGATTTCAATGATAAAATTACTTCTTGTGATCCTTTTTTTCTGGACTACAATGACAAATATTAATCAACTTAAAACTAGATTTAAATTTCTTCTTTAAAAATGCAAAATTAACATTACCTTTTTAACAGAAATCACAGCATTGACCTTTGCTCCAATTAACTGCATGAAGGCCGTTTGAGCTTCAAAATCGCACAGAAATGGATTTCCATTGTTTTTAAGCAACTGCTTAGTGACCGTGTCAAACGAAAGAATATTTTCGATTTCTTTTCCAGATTTGTCTCTTAATTTAATATTCTAAGAGTCCAAAAAAATTCAAAAAAATCGTTAGGTTGGGTTAGGAACGTACAACAAGTCCTTCCCCATTGATACTTTAAAACAAATTTGAATTACCTTAATCATCATGCAAATCTGTCGTTTCTTATCTCCTGCTTTTTTTGTACACTTTGAGCAAAAATACTTCCCATTTTGTGGAACACGAAGCTATTAAATGTTCAAATAATTCGCGTTAATTAAACATTTAATTACTATTTAAATGAATTTTTTCCAAAGTCCATTTATGCAATAAAATGAAAAACTTACACTTGTAAAACAAGTTTCACATCCCATGTATCGGTACACAGAACCACTTTCAATAAAAACGCCCTTCAAATCTTGATCAAAATTCTTTCGTCCGCTTTCCAACTTGTCTCTCACTGAAAAATCAATTCGTTTTAATTATTTTTTAGCATTATTCATTTATTACTCAGGAACTTCATTAGCCGTTAAATATATTAACTTACAAGAATTTAAACCACTGCCATACGTAAATGAGGCAGAAGAACCATTAGAAGTTGATGGAGAATTATTACTAAGCTTTTGAAGCTTATCTACTTTGATTAAATTTAAATCAAATTTTGAACTTGATTTACTTTCATATCTTTTATCTTTTGGATTTGCGTAAATTTCTCCTTGAATTCGGTAGTTTTCATCTACCTACAAAATTAAAAAGTTGGAAATATTAGTACGTACAAAAAAGAAAGTTGAATTTTATATTATTTTACTATTTTAAGCTAAAAACCTTTAATTTGTCCTTCAAGTCAAAACCCAGTTGGTTCTTTGCTTTTCCTGTAATTGTTCGTGATCTGAGGGATTGTCCGTTTCTAAACAGAAAAAGAAATATTTTGTCCCCTTTCTTAGATTTAAATGAGCTGACACTCGAAAGTGTCACATTTATTCCACACCTAAGAAATCAATAAAAAGATGTTCCTTGTTATAGTTTTGTTTTTATAATATTGAAAAGATGCAAAAAATTACCAAATACGTCTTTCACTAATTATTTGAGTTATTTTGATAGTATCATCTTTATTTTGAAAAGTAGACTTTTGTTGTTTTTTAGCTACAGATTGTCTTGGTTTTTTGGGATTAGGGGCACTCATCTTCCTTCACTTTCTTAAAAATAAATAAATAATTTTCAGTGTAATTTATTAAAAATCTTTATAAAATGGGAGTATGGGACTAGCAACATGTGGTTAAAGATCTTCCCGGACTTCAAGTTATGAACCCTTTCCCTCCAGAATACAACAGACAACAGACATGTATTGAATCTAGTTTGGCTGCTTTGGCTGCAAAATGTACTATTCTCTAACTATGTGTGAATATTTACATCCACCATTTGTTATAATGCAAATGCAACTGACTTTACTCCTAAAATGAACCAACTGATTCCCTTCTTGGTATAATGAGAAAAACTATCGAAGTGTAGTATGGAAAAATGGATGGATGGGGTGATGTTATTTGTATTAGGAAATATTTTTGAAGATTTTTGATATCATTACATATATTTATTTATCATATGATCTTAATCGCAAGTATTATATATTATCCTGGTGCTGTATTTTTATATGAAGAATGACAATTAAAGTTTCCTGTTTCAAAACAATTCTTATTAATCTCTATTCTTAAGAATCATATTAGTTTTAACTTTTGGTATGAATGAAATGAGTAAACAAATTTTTATTTTTAAATTTCTAATAAGTTTTACAACAATAAGCATTTTGCGAAACTGTGAAATGTCTAATGAGCCAAAAAAGCCTAGACCAACGAATGCAATTTATTCTAAGCCATTTCTGTTTTATATGTGGATAGAAACTCGAGTATGTTAAATATTTTGATAAGATATGTAAAAAGTTAATTTAAAAATTTTAATTGTATATTTGTTTTTTTAATTTTATTATAGAAATTATGCTGGATTATTAACACTGCAAGCAGTTTAATTAGCTACTTTTTAGATTTATTCTTCCAACTATCTGGAATATAACCCATGGGATTCAATCTGCTGTAAGGTTTTGGTTTTGAAAGTTCAGCCTGTTTTCGCCTCTCGGCCTCTAATTTTTCTTGCATTTCTTTTTTCATTTGATTCATCTTATCCTGATGGCTATTTAAGATTTGACCTCGCTTAGCATTTTCTGATTGTTTAATTTGTGTAATTCCTTTTTGGGCTTGTTCTTTATCTTTTTCCAGGTTGATTTGAGTTTGTTTCCTTTGCTCTTGTCCTGCAGATTCTAATACGGAAATGGATTTCTTGTGTTGATTTTGTATGAAAGTTTTTTGTTCTTTGAATTGGATTGCTGCAGCGAGTTTTTCACTTTCTTTTTGAAGTTTATATTTGTTTAAAGCTTCTTCTTGGGCTTTGATTTTCTCTTCGGTAGTTTCTTCGATTTCTTGTACAGCATCGATTGTTTCGAGGTAAGTTTTTTGTCGTTCGGCTCTGCCGGAAGTTTCCATTTCCTAATGCAAATGAATTTAAAAAATCGAAGGATATTAAACAACTTTTAAGCATTTAAAGCATTTTTTAATAACTAAAAAGCATCTTTAAATAAATAAGCATTTGAAGACTTATTAAAACACCTTTTTAGCACCTTTTTAAATAATTAACTTACTTGCCACTCCCGATTCGCATGATTTCTCCTATCAAACATATTTTGATGTGCCTGAGCAGTAGCGTCTTGGACAGATTTACGAATTTTAACAACTTCTTTGGCTGTTTTTAAATTCATTTTGTCAAATTCCTGCAGAAGAAATTAATTACTGTTAGAAATTATAACCTTAATAAAAGCTCCGGATGTTTTTAACCAAAATATATTTATTATTACTGTTCCCATATTGTCGTTGCTTTGATCCCATTCAAAAGAAACTTCTGATTTTGAGTCCACCGGAAGTTCATACTGAGGTGTTGAGGTAGAATAAGTTGAAGATGATGCGGAAACTTGAGACTCTTCTTCTGTATCATCCACTTCACTTATTTCACATACTGGGGTATAATTATGAGCCATTTTTATTTCAACTTTTAAAACACTATAAAACCGTGAATGTGACGATTGTCTTAAATTGTAATTTAATCCCTTATTTATAATTAAAATCCCGAAACCAAAGAAAATGTCAAATTTGTAGCAATATTTAACAACACAATATAAAAATGGTTTAAAATCCTAATGCAAAAATTAAAGCCAGATGAATAAGTTTTACACTCTTCAATGAGGAAAAAAAGAGAACTGTAATCTTATCTATTGTAAGCTCAGCTTGTTAGTCATTCATATCCAGACAGAGTTGGTAATGTGATCTAATATTAGGAATATCAACTGTGTGAAGGCCTGAGTATTCAATGGATTGTGTTGCATATTTGCTTTTGCTTACAGTAATGCATAGAGCAAGTACGTAGTGATATTGGAAATAACACTGAAGAGTGTATATTAATTTAGTAGTTTGGAATTACGAGTTTGATCTTCTTCGTGACTCATTCCGATTTCATGAACAGACAAAAGCAGCATATAAGCAAAGCTGAAGCTGAGAGTAAAATAAGAGGAATTTCTTCATTGTGAATCTTTATGAAACTTCATGAGCATTTTATATTTACTCAAAAAGATTAATATGCATTAAACTAGAAAATGTTTTTTTAAACGTGTTTTCTCAAAAAGTCTTTTATTGTGAATTTTCATGAAACTTTATGAAATCTCATATAGAATAGATTTCGCATTGAACACACAGATACACGCTCTTTGAATGAGAATTTTTCTAAATGAATTAATTCTCGGATGAGATATCATTACTATCCCCAAGACTGACATCATCATCAACTTCATTGTCTTCATGTTCATATGTTGTATGTAGAGTAGCAATGGTAGTGTTTTCAGTTGGTGACGAGGGGATGATGGGTTTGCTTGTATTGTTGTCAATTGTTTTCCAGGGAGATCCAGGGCATTTAGAACCATTTTAAACATTATGATTATTGTAAAGCAGACCACACAATGGAAATCTACTACCATGTAAATCTGTAAAGAAAGCAATGCAATTTTTTTTAACAGATGATATTTGATACAAAAGTTAGTATTTAATTTAACGTTTTTAAATACTTACGAAAAGAGAAATAAGAAACGTCAAAGCAAGAATAATGAGAGTGGCACTTCCGATTGCAAGACGGGACACTGATCCTGAGAATTTGACAGCATAATCTCCAGCAACAATGACAACTGCGTTGGGGCAGTCATGCTATAATAATAGATTTGGATAAAATAACATACATTTTGCTAATAAATGTGATTTGTTAATTAGATAACTTACTGTATTCCACCGATCAGGATTGTTTTTATTTCTTTGCAAAAATTTTAACCAGTTTAGTTCCAAAGTTTCAAAATTTAAGTTCATTTTTTTTCTTAAATACACAAATATTGAATTTTTGATCGAGAAGAAGAGTCAATTCGTAAGAATTTATAATAAGTACTTTACTGACTTTAGTACTGGCTAACACGGGTATACGGATTGCCGACACTTAAAAACACAGGCATTCAATTATCTGTATAAAAGTCACAGAATGTAATAAATACAAATGCATGGACAAACTTGTTAGTGTTAAACTACTATTGATAACAAAGTGGTGGTGGTTGTGTTGTAAGAGTATAAGAAAGAGATGCATATTAAATTTCTGCATTTCTCATCGATGCACATCAATTTTCACATCCCTTGTAGAATGTTTGTCAGTCTATAAATAAAACAAGCCGCAATTTTTATAACTTTAAGCTATGCCCATTTGAACTCTTTTTGCTTTTTAACTGATTGTAAATAAGAAACACATATAATTTCATTCAGTTTGAACCCAAACATTTTTCAAAACTCAATTTCACAATTTTCGTAGTCATGAGGGTAAAGAGACCAAAACCGGGGTGGGCTGGGTCGCCTTTTCTACATTATAATACATCGAATTGAGTAAAAAAGAGTACGGAATGATTTTATTATTATAACAGTATGACATTAGATTACCGGATTGAAATAAATCGGATTCATTCATCCAAGTCTAACTTGTTACACGTGCATGCCAAATATTTCATCAGTCAAGTAAATCATGAATAACAATAAACCTTTTAACCTCGGAGGTTATTTACCAGAATGACCTGTCGGTGAATAGTTAGGTTTGGAATTCAGCATACAAACCGAAAGGATTATTAAGTTAGAGTGATAAACTTATCACTCAATAATTTTTATGGCAATTGGGCCTGGCACTGTTCATACTTTTTGTTTATCATTGCAAAAGTACAAATTAGTTATAACAAATATGTTCACTAACTTCAAAAAACCACAAACAAAACACTTCAAACATATTGATAACACACTGACGACAAAATAAAAAAAGTACACGAGGATGAATTTTTATAGATGGAAGGATGCGATAAGAAATTTTTCATGTCAAAATCTTCAACTTTTACCGAAAACGGGCTTAAAATAAAAATATTTTTTGGATAGATCATCCATGTCTTCATTAATTAAATAAAACTTAATGGAGGAAAAATCATCACATAGTTTTGCATCGAGATTTAAAAATATTTGATAAGGGGTTTTCCTGTTCAACAGTTTTTGATGAACTTAATAGCTAAAAAATGTTTTTAGAGGAAATATTACGGAAAATTGAAAATATTATCTATTTATTATGGATGACAGAATTAAGGACGCAAAAATTAACGTAGCATTATATGATTAGATGATTATTTTTTTAATTGAATTAAGTGTTTATTTTTCGTAATTAAAATTTTAAAGCTTCAAACACAACATGATATTTATCACATCAAATGGAGGAAAAATGCATTTATTCAGTACACTCACTTGGAATTCCTGAAGGACACATTCAAAATAAATTATCTCCGAAAACCTAAGTTTGGGTTAACTTGAAACGTGAAGTCTTAGAATTTATATTATAAAAAAGTATAGAACCTAAAAACAAAACTGATGGATAGCGAATATAACTACAAAAAAGTTATATTTTAATTTAAGATGTCAAACAATAATCCTTTTGATTTTAAAGATATTTCGGTAAGAAAATAAACCCCTTAGAAATAAAACAATACAAAACTATTATTTCCTTGTGATATAAAATATCGTGGGTATCATATTGTACCGAAAAAATACAAATATAAATATGAAAAAGTGGTTTTTGTATACATGTGCTTGTATGTGAATGATATCATTATTGTGTGTAATTCAAAATTTTCAAAATATGCAAATAGGGAAATACCTATTCGGACTTTTTTAACGATGAGGTTGGATTGGGTTTCGAAACTGTGACCGAACCGATAGATGAAGAGTGGAATGAAAATAAGGACAAGGTTTATTTTATTAAAATTTTAAGTTATTATAATTAAATTAAAGTGCATTTCGAACTAGTAAGTGTTGAATAATGCTAAAATAATATTTAATATGTTAAATTTTGTGAAGAATGTCAAACATGATAATGGCACAGCTTTAGAAAAACGAACAAATGTCAGCGGTCTTTTGCCAATGCAAACAAAAGAAACTAATCAGTTTGCAAAAGCATTAGGATCTTCGTCTCAAATTGAAAAACACGTCCAGGCTAATCAGGCTCTGCTGGAATCATGTTTGTAAGAGTTCTTAATGTTTTAAAGAGTTTTAACCTTTACAAAAGTGTTTCAAATTTCGATATACTTTATACAATTTTGTTTTGAAGATTAAAGCTTCCGGATAATTACATTCAAGATACAGGTTTGGAACCAGAGTCAAGGTTTAGCGATGAAGCTGTAAAAATTTTTGAAAGTATTCCATCACTAGCTTGGGCAGAAATTTTGGTGTTAGTTGGTGTATTGGTAAGTTTAAAAGGCAAATAATACGACAGTTTGAGATATGTCTTGTTACATCTGAAATTGTATGTTTGAAATGTTTGAAAAATTTGAAATGTATGTTGCATATTTGAAAATCAGTTAAAAAAATTATTTCAGGCTTATCTTAATGCGTTGCGAGATATTTTAATTGCAGGAGTATGTTGCGCATTAGCATTTCCTGTACTCAATTCCTGGCTATCCAAAGCCAAAAATGAAACAGTTGCTCAAAGAAATAAAAACAAAGGCGAAACCATTCAAGCTTTAGAAGCTATTAAGGCCAATGTCATGAAAAGTTATGTAAGTCGAAAATGTTATTTAAAAACGATTAAGACATTTTTTGACCTATTTTCATAACATTTAAAAAACCTATGGTATTTTAATTTTTAATTTTCAGGATGAAAATGTTTTACGAGGTCATGAAATGACTCTGAAAACTGTTGAAAACGTTGAGAATATACGGGCCGAGGTTACCAAATATCAGACAAAGGCTGCGGACATAATGCACGAAAGAGAAACAAAGAAAGATCTACGGATTCAAGAAATGACTCAGACTGGCTTAAAAGACAGAGCTCTTTTAAATTCTAAAACCGTTCTAGAAGCCACAAAAATGAAAACAGATACTGAGATGCAAGTGAAAACTGTAGAGGCAGAAACAGTTCAGGCTAGGACGAAAGCGGAACAATTAATGGAGGAGAATAGATTGAAAAATGATTTGCTTACTAAACAATTGGATGTCAAAAGTCAAGAAGCAATGAAACAGTTGGATATTAATTTTCAAACTTTGATTGCAAACTTACGAGCAGATTTGGACAAGGCAAGGATCAATGCGGACAAGGACACTCAACTAGCTAAAGAAGAGTATGATCAGAATTTTGCTATTTATTTTTAACATACTGTGTTTTTAACATATACATGGATTTATTGATTAGGAATGCAACTAAGAGATTAGATCTGCAACAGAACTGCGAGCTGGAGAGGGTAAGGTCTAGTAATCAAGTTGAAGTTGTGAAAGCTCAAGAAGAGACTAAGCGAGTACAATCTAAAAATGAGAGGAAGAAGTGCATTATAGCATAAACATTTGTATTAAAAACTACGGAAATTGGTGATATGTATTAATGAATAAAATGTTTATGTTTGTTGATTTATTCAAATTCGTTTTTGGTCAAGTAAACTAAGAGAGTTAAAAAGTTCAAGGAGGTAATGTTTTAATCCGACTTTTAATTCCGCTCGAATACAAATTTGACTAAGGCTATGAGTTGGAAACCAAATTGTAATCTGCATTCGAATTAAAACTCGACTTCGTCTTTGGTTTGAATCAAATTCAAATTAGAATTGTAATCCGAGTCTTAAATAGAATCTCTATCCTTATACTATGGCTGGTGAAATGTGTGTGTGTCTGTCCGCTTATAGAAACATAGTAAACGTTTGATTTCAAAAACAAATTATACGTCATTCGAAAGCTAATTTTTGGGAGGCAAAAATGGGCTACAGTTTGACCTCAAAAATTGACCCCTTCGAAGGTCGAAGGTCAAAAAACCACTTTTGGTGGTTTTAACCGGTTTTTACCGCCGGTTTTTACCACAGCCGTTTTTAACGTTTACAACCACCAGTTTTTACACTGAATTGGGTTTTATACCACTTATACGGGTCTATGTTTGACTCCTTATTGGTAACACATCATAATAACACATTGCTTTTTAAAATTTTAACTACTAGACTTCAAGCCCAGGTCCGAGACCTGGGAGTTCGTAAAATCGGATGAATTAAAATGCTAGCGGTCAGTAAAGAACAGAATAGAAAATAAAATTGTAAAATGTCATATTTTACACTGACCGCTAGCATTTTAATTCATCCGATTTT
>JAQGAA010003101.1:0-11442 GCA_034696425.1 Isotoma viridis
TTGGCAGAAGCATTACAAGTAGCTTTCCTGTCTCCTCAGGTGATCTTATAATTAAATTCACACAAACTGGACACATGATTCTTTGATTCTCGTTTTGTCACTTGCTCTAAATGTTTTCATTACAACAATTTATTATAACATTATTGTTCATAAACCATGTTGCATTGTTTCTAGCTAGTTTTGCTTTAAAAGCTTTTTAAAATTAAAAAAAAACCCTAAAATAATTTATAAACAAAAGTCCATTAAAAGAAATAGCCAATTCCATTAAGGCTAACTCTATAGGGTTCCTGCTCTATTTCATAGAGAACCAGTATACAAAAGTAAATAATAATTAGCTCGTTAATTAGTTACCTCATGCGTCTTACACTTGACTTGAGTCACAGTAGCACCAACACCACCAGTAAAACATTTCATGTTATTGTTTTTTATTCAAATTTATTTTTAAATTTAATTTTTAAAATTAAATGCATTTCTTTAAGCAACTTAATTTCAAAACAAATTTGTTTAATGCAACTTTATTTTTAAAATCAAATCTTTAATTAAATTTTGTAATGCAACTTGCAACAAGGGAAATAAATTGAGGTCAATAATTATATTGCATTTGTGCACTCTACTGAACCCTAAAAAACCCTATTTACTTATGCCTAATTACTGCAATTACTTATCCTTTTTTACACGACCTAAGACAGCTAAACAGTTTAATATTTTTTTTATTATTCAACGAGATTTTTTCCAAACATAAAAACTAAATAATAAAATGTAATTAAATGGTATTTTTTTATTCTAATTTCAAAACCAACAACCAACACCTTTTTCCCAATATAATTCCTACCCATCCGTGCATAATAATTAAACGCGTATTATTGTTCTTATAAAAGTATTGTTTAGCTGTCATATAAAAACACAAAAAATGAATAAAATTCATACGAAAAATGCAAACACAATAGCAGAAAGCAATAAAGTTGTAATTGTTGAGCATGAATTGGAAAATAAAAATGTGTTTAATTGTGTAAATGAGTTGATTATCAATTGATTTAATGTGTAGTTTTCCTAGAAGTTAACAATAATGGTATATAATAGTGGATTGTTATAACTGACAAAGTGTAGAGAGAGTAAACAATTAAGTATCAACAATCAAAACAAGAATATAATATCATGTCATGCCGGCCGGCTTTTTAATTACATTGTAATATTCATACACACTTAAATTATTTATTCAATTCAAATTAGCCTGGATCTTAAACCTACTATAAATATGCAATAATACAATTCATAAAATACACACAAACCGGCATCTCCATTTTATCAAATTGAAAATTTTGGAAAAATCCCTATATATTTCTTATAAATTGTTTCAAATTCTCATAAATCAATAAATCCAAACTTTAAAATTAAGAAACAAACAAACATCAAATTTTGATTAAAAAATTAAATTAAATTAAAATCTTCACTCATTTTTCGTTTCTACTTCCTTCAAAAAACCCACAAAAGTCAAAAACAAATCCATAAAATTCCTATAAAAATCCGTCTAATTGCTATCAAAATTTCAAAAATAATAAAAGCTAATTAAAATTTCAATCAAAAACTCCATCACTTAACTGTAAAACTCTCTTTAAAAAACAAAGGATATTTTATTTACAACCATAACCTCTAACTTTTGAAACTTTCTTAATGAACAAAAAACATTTAATCCTTTGAAATCTCATTAATATTTTATCTTTGAACCATATACAATGTAAACTAATAAAATTATTACTAATATTATTATTATTATTACACTTATTTACTATTTATTACAAATCTGATAATCTTTATTACTATAAAAGTAACTAACTCAAAACTATTAAAACTCAACCCGTTGTGCAACCTCTTCTCTCTCTGCTACTAAAACCAAAGCCTACACAAAACACTAAATTCAGTGTGTATTCATTTTTCAATATAAAAATTACATATTTTTGGCAGTAGTAGTAAAGAACCAAGTAAGTTAAAAAAACTCTTTAAAACTTTACAAGAACCATAAGTCAAGGACGACGAATAAGATATTGACACAAATCATTTATTGCTAATATTCACAAATCCCGTCGCAAACTTAGAACTGCTTCGGCCACAAGTCAGATGCTGAGTCAAACTAAAAAAACGCTTTAAACGCTTAAAGCGTTTCACAACGTGTGACCTAAGCCCCTCAAGTGACCCCAAAGAATAACTCCTAGGATTGTTAAATATCCAAGGTCAATCCTGCAATTTCTGAATACACCTTTTTACGGTAATTCGATCACAAGGAAAAAGAACTCACAACTTTTAATACTTTAAAGAAGACAAAGGTCAAATATTATTCATCTCTCTCTTTAAATTTAAATCTCTTATCCCATAAAATCATCCTTTATTATTTGTGTCATTTTCTGCACTTTTTTATAATATTTAAATTATTTTAAAATTTTAAATTGTTTATGGCTTCTATCCAAATGATCTCTCATTCTGCATACACAATTACAAAAAATCCTTTTTACCTACAATCCTTAACTTTATCCAAATTTAAAATAAAAAACCCTTTAAACCTTCCTAAAAATCTGTCTCTTCCTTTCCCCTCAATCTCTCACTTAAGTGTTAAACATTGCAATATATCAATTCAATCTCGAATTTGCATTTCTTCATGTAAAATTCAAATTAAACAAAAAGTCTGCGTCTGGATATTTATTATTCAAACAGTAAGCACAATTTTTACCTAAAATAAAAAACCTTGTTTTACAGCAAAAATCACTCATTCCACTGAAAGTCGGTGGTGGTATCTTTACAAGTCTTACAAGTTACACACCAATAAAAGTAGTAACATTAACTAACTTACTATAAAATGACATTCCTTTCTTCTTTCTTTTTTTAAAAAAACCTTGATTTTTACCCCTAAATTTTAACATTCAGTGTATCACACTAACATAACTTTACTTATCAAATTAGGCACAACAGTAACAATTTTATCATTTTTGCACAGTCCGTTCACAAAACTTATGTGCAAAAATCCCTTTTAAAAAGTGCATAGGGTTTTTTCCCTTGGACCTAAAAAAGCCCTTTAAATTCTAAATAAATCCCCTACCAGGACAATCTTCCCCCCCTGCATAATTTATGAACATCCACCCACCACCTGCATTCTAGTCCCTACCCTACTACTGAAAATAAAAATTGCATTTTCCATTAAAAAAGCAAGCTCCATGATAAATCACTTTTTAGAAACTTAACCAACCCTGTAGTAAAGTAAATCGATACAGAGAATGCATACACAATAATAATAATAATAATATTCTATAGTAAATCTCTATTTTCAAAGTTTAAAAACTCTATAAAGAAACTCGTTTGGGCCAGACTTTGCTCATTAATTTCAATGCTTGGCTTATTATTCCTATGTCCAAGCTAAAAGGATGAGTAGGATTATCTTCTTATGTATTTTCATCTTAATTCAAAGAAGTTGACTTTGCGGATTTTTTGAGCCAAAGCATCCAAGTATAAAAGAAAAATGAAGATGCACCTTCCTTTTTATTGCTCTCATCTCATCAATAAACTCACCGGTGTTCATTCCTATTGGCTATTTTACTAGTGGTGGTGGTGGTTCTTCTGTGGTTTTACATTCTCTTTTTACGAGTTACATATATTATAAGATGCACTTTTATCAACAAAGCTTGATTCATAAATAATTCAGCGTTTTTAAAACTGCATTTACCGGTAACCGGCTTATTTTTTCCAAAAGGAAGCGCTTTCCTGACGCTGTTCTGAATTTTGACCTGACCCTTGAGCTCTTATTAAAAGTTTTTAAATTGAAATTCCATTACGTACTTTAAAACGGTGAAAAAGCTCTGTTCCTTTTTTAAATGCTTTTTTAAGATTCAACAGCCCAATAATAAAATAGCTAAAGAAACGCACAAAGTTTATGAAACAATTAACTAATAAATTGCTCTTGTTTGAGCATCAGCAGTGGCAGTAGTGGTAGGAGTATTTGGAGTATACGAGTAGTTTAGTAAGTTGAATCTTTTTTAAAAAAGGCCCACATACCTTTAACACATTTGGCTATAATAATAAGTTACAAGTTATCTATAACTTGTGATAAAAATTTAATATAGAAATTAACTTTTGAAGAATGTGATGATCCCATCCACCTATAACTTTCAAACACATTTTTCTCTCTCATTCTCAATTAACCTTTGTTCATTAATCACGTGTTACAAATTTAAAAATTATTTTTTAATAAAATACTTTCTGCTTTGTCTGACCTTTGACTCATTCATCCAAAACTACGCTTATCGAAGATCAAAGGTAATGCTAAAAAGCGCTTATCGTAGTCAGTATATACTTTCTTCCCTTTAAAGTTTAAACCTTATCTGCCACGTGATTAGCGTACAACCCCTCAATAAAAGGCTGTTAATATCTCTTAATCTAAATACAGTGTAAGAATCACTAGTGTTTTAACATAAGTTCTCGTATTAATTTTTTTACAATAAGCTTTTTACATATTAAAACTCTATATGCTTTTGGTTATACGAGAAACCAAAAAAGGCCACACCCAACCTCATTTAAATGATCTTATCTTTTCTCTCTTGTTATTAGGACGGCCTACTCGATTATCATTACTTTGTTTCTTCAGTCTCTTCAAATCTATAATCGAATATCTATAATAATAAAATATCTTTTAGTAACAATTGACTCTCTTTTAGTCTGCATCTCACAATAAGACCACAAGAGAGAGAAAAGGCAATCCAAATACCAAAAGTCTTATTTCTCTTATAGAGTTTAATTTGCCAATTCAATATAATATTTATCACTTTGGAACACTAACCGGATTCTACTGGCTTTTACTAAATAAAATCAACATACTTTTACCACTAGAGATTCTTGCATTTTTTGCATTTTTAAACCTCATTTATTGCAACTACCACTCATAGCATAGCTAACCTTTGCATACATGTTTGCTTGCTTTATATAACCTTCTTTCGGTTAAACCCGCGGTTAGTACTTTATCTACAAATCTCGTTAAAACTACTCAACCATATATCTAACATCTTTTGTGACAATATTTAAATTTAAAGATTTATTGGAATTACAGTTGGAAGTAAACTTTAACCTTTTTACACATTCAAAAATATAATTCTAATCTTATTTAACTTTTTGCATTAAAATTAAAGTCTTTCCACAAAAAATGGAATAAATCTTTCCGCTCTCTATTTTTAACTAGATAATTGTTCTTTAAAACATTTTAATTAAAAACCTATTTAATTACACATACAAGCCGACCCCTTATAGCTAAAAACCCTAACTACCTCAACATATATGCATCCATCCGGATTAATCCGGATGCAAATTTCCACTACCACCACCACCACCAGCAGCCCCATAATTACTCCAAGCACCTGTTTGTTCAGTTAAAAACAATCCTATATACTTTATACATATAGAAAAATACCTAATTAACTAGATACATAGTTCTTTAAAGAATCCGTTCACACGGAATAACCCCAACTGCTACTCATACATTCTTCTTTCATTTTTTTTCTCTCCACAGTTGAATTAGTGATTTCACCTCATTTCATAAGTACAAATTAACATTATTATTATTACAAGTATTTATTACTTTTTTAAATAATAAATCTAAAAGAAGAAATCAAGATGGGAATTGTTATAAAGAATCCCGTTTACAACAACCACAACCACCATTCCTTAACACTCCTCTTCAACCTTTTTACAAAATCCTTTCTTGCCAAATAGAAATAAAAAAGATCATAAGTTAATAATGGATTTAGAATTTATTTGACATCTCTCAGTTAGAAAAAATACTCTAGTTTCTCATCACAGTTGGAATCAAAGAATCCTTACTAAAAGCTATACAAAATTACGCATTGCGATCATCAACCACTATTTAATATGACCCCTAGCTGTCAATTTATTTTATCTTTCATTTTGCAACTACTTTTCTCTCAAGTTTTGATTTCCAAACAAAAACCACTACCAACTATCAAATCAAATAAACTCTTGAGTAAAGATGAACAGCAAGAAGGTAGAGTTAACTCTCTTTTGTTATAAATTCACAAGACAGAATTCATTGTTAAAGTTAAACTTACATCAAAACTATGGGATATTCATTAATCCCGTGGCTTAAAAAACCTTCCAAAAACAACCAAAATCTTGACTAACCTCCGAACCTCCTTAACCTTTCACAATTACCTCCCCCGCCTGTTAGCTAAAAGTACTTCCGACCTCCAACCTCCGAACTATCCGACAAAACCCAACAAAACCCTTAAGCTCTTTCACCAATTATTAAAAAAACAATTAATTTTTACACACAAGATGAATGGATAACCCTTTGTAGTAACTCCTGTCAATATAATACAATAGATTTTTAGCTCTCGCTAGACAGAAAGGATTTCTACGTAATATTATGCACATTCTAGATACATTGTAGACATTGAGAGATACAAGACACGATTAACCGCATATAAGATGACATATGTGTGAGAAGAATTTTTTATTTAACACACTATCCTCACTCACTCTGGATTAAACATTTAAAACATAATAAATCTCTTCTTTAGTAAGTACAAAATCATCATCTCAGTTAATATAAGCGATATAGCCAGAAATTTTATTACTTTACACAAAGACGCTCTTTAAAAACCCAATCTTCCTTGAAATTTTTAAAATTTACAAGTAATTTTTCCCCTTGAATTTAACTAAATTTATGAACAAACCCAATAAGAAGTTGTCTTGATAAGAATTCACAATAAAAAATGATATTTTATTCGTTTACAAGTCCATTGAGTGAGTGACTACACATAGAATTTAATAGAAATGAATTTAAACATCAATTGATTGGTTCGTTTCCAAAAGTCAGGTTTCTTTTTAATAAAAATCCGCTCTCTCGTCTCTTGTACACTTTAATGTTTATATATTTTTGTTACAGAATAGAAATCGCTTTTAGTTAGAATTTATTTTGAAAATTTAACTTACCTATTTCCTTTGTTCATAAATATTGTCAACAAAACCCCAACACTGATTTAATTAAACAATCAATTTCCTCTGCGGACTTTCAAACGCTTAAAGCGTTATTACAAAATGTAAGCGTTGCCCATGATTTGTGAACAAACCTTGAATCTCTCTCTACAAGTTGTAACAGCAACTTTGATCAAGTAATATTTTATAATGTTTTAGCAGATCAATAAATGTCTGGCTGACTTAACAAAGTGAAACACTCTTGGCCTATATTAAACTTTTAACATTAAAACATTTTTAAACTCCTTTCCTGTTACTTTTCAATTCAAACAGAATCAAATACACATTTTAACTATTTTTTAGTACAATCTCATCTCAACACGAACAAAAGCAAAACCCATTCAACTCTTTTTTAATAATAAAAATACTATTAAAATATAAACCCATATCATCATCAAAGTATAAACTCTAAAAAAGTATTACGATTAAAGCAACTCTATTTCATTCATTTCTTGTTTAAAAACTCTAAAATTTATTATCATGTTCAATCTACCAATTGCTTTATTCAATCTTTCTTCAATTGTTGCAAAAATAATACAAAGAAAAACACATTTACTTCTCGTCAACCATGACGTGACCCCTAATGATCCATCATAAAGATAGAGTAATTGTTCTTGTGTCAACAATGACAGGAGATCGAGATAAAAATATTCTTCTTATAGGGCATTGCAAAGAGTTAAGGTACTTTAAAAAAACATTTTTAATGCAATTGCCTTATTTCTTAAAATCCAAAAATGAGTAAACTAAAGATTTTAAAAAACTTCCGGTCGCCCTTGTTTTCATTTTTCAAAACCATTTACTAAAACACTTCCCTATCCTCTCAATGCATTTTTCCTTCTATTCCTTTGCTTTTAAAACCACGTTTAATAAATTCCAGCACTATGCTAAAAAATAAAAAAAAAACCTACGCGGAATTTATTCACAAAACCCAAATAATTACCTTGGAAAAAATTGAAATTGAACAAACCCAACAACCTAAGAGACCCTGGACATATTTTTCCACTAAAAAACGAAACATGCCATTATTACATAATTTTTAAATAATTAAAAAGGAAACACATGCCGTTACTCCAAACTACTCCAGTATTTATTTCAGCCTCAAAAAAGCTGCTTATTTCTGCATGCATGTGTGTTTATGAATAATAAATTTTATAACAAAATCCAATACAAAAAAACTAGTTCAGTTTAAATTTACTTAAAAAACTACAAAATGATTATTATTGAAGAGACATGAAAAAAGGAAGTACACGGCACATCTCTCAAAACACAAACACAAGTGTTATTGGCTCGTGTGTGTAGTAAATTATTTAAAAAAATCCAATATGTAAAAAAGAGAGAAACAAGAGTAAACATTTGTATCTTGTGTAAAAAAGGATTGTAAAATTGTAATATATTGTAATAATAATAATAAAAAATGACAAAAAAAATGTAGAATGAGATGAGTGTGCAGATCCTGGTTCGTGGTTCCCCGCATTATCATCAAATGACAAAAACTTACTATTTATCCTCCCAAAATTAGAACATTCGTGCAATCTCTAGTCAAAAATAATACCTGAGTTGCACATTTTTACTAATTTAATTTAATACACAAGGTAAATTACAGTTGAACCTTTTCAAAAATAACAAAATTCCTTGCTTAATTATGGAAACAAAGGAAATTAGAAATCGTATTACGAAAGACTCCACTAAATCTAACTAATAAGAAATAAAATAAAGCATTCTCGTTTAAAAAAAGCTACGTTTATGTCTCCCTGCAAAAGAAATTTTAAATTATTTTTATTAAAAAAGTTCCAAAAATTGTGCAGTATTTTACTTTCTTCAAATAAGACAAAAAAATAAAAATCAATTTGTATTTTATTTTTATTTCCAATCAGTACGCCTTTCCCGGGGGCGATTAAATCTAGGAATAACGGATTTATTTAAAGGTAAATATTCCCAATACAAAATATTCAAACCCTTCAATCTATACATATTAATAAATTCTAGTTCTTTCAAACTTTTAATAAACCAAAAAACTCAGAATTTCTCAGAAATTGAAACTCTTAAAGCCCGGAAATACTCACTCACATCTCATTAAGAAGATCCAACTGTATTCCTCCTTCTCTTTAATTTCATCCCTATATAATCAATCCTACTTGTACAAAGGACAACTCTGAACAACCCACACTACAATTGAGAAACCCCCCTTCCCTCAGTTAAAACCAAATTCAAAGAATTTATAACAAATTTTCTAGGTCAAAAATCCACCACCACCACATCTAAAAGAATAGAAGCTCTTTTATTCAAAGAGTATTTTTTAACACGAGAATAAACCACCACCACCACTAACTTCATTCAATCCACTCTCATGCAAATCCATTCCGTTTTTCAAAGAAGAAATTATATAAAAAAAGTAAAATCCATACCTTTTCATCTCTTTAATTCTACAACAATTTAAAACATTATTTAAAATATTTCAAAAAACCCAGCTTAATCTACAAAGAACAACTTCTGTTGTGGTTTTATTTTTAAATGTTTAAATATAATAAAAATACAACTACTGCCTCTGGTTCATCAAATTCTTAAAATATAAAACACACGTTTGAATGAACACAAACCTTTATCAAAACTCCCGTGACGTGACATTTTGGACATGACGTGCCAAATCCTTAAATAAACTTTTACATTTTAAATACATTTTAAAACTTGTATCATTTATTTTATTAAGGTTTTAAGGTTAGTTCATAAATGAGGAACCCGGGTTTTTTACCCTTAGTCAAAGCTTCTTTAAAATACAATGGCATGGCTTTAATAAAAAATTTATTTACGAACACTCCTTCCAACAAGATTTATTTTATTACTATTATTACCATTTAATATTTTTAATATTTTTAACATTTATTCAAGTCAATAAATAAATTTATTTCAGTTGAATTTTATGAATAAATTTAATACACAGAATGAATTTCCGCATTAAAAATATGAGTTGTTAAAAATTGGGATAGAATTTATTTATTTATTACATAAACCTTTCTCTCTGTCAGGCACGGATCTCTTTACTCTATGTTTTCTATTCTAATGATAAAAGGCTTATCATTTTTTATTCTTATCAAATATCATTGTGATATATTTTGCACGAGGAATAAAAATCAGAGAGACCACACACATTATATTGGTTGCTGGAGATAGTTTCTATTCGAATACAAATGTTTAAAATGTATCCTTTTTAATAACATACAAAAGACATGATATTTTTATTCAAGTGTGTTAAACTCAAATTTAACAAGAATTTAATACATATTGTTAAGTAAATGCAGTATAAAAACCTTGTGTGTATTAATCTTGTTTGATTTACTTATTTTACGATAATGACACAATTTTAAGCAAAAAAATTAAAGATAATTCACTTTGAATTTACACATTTGCTGTCAAATTAATTGCAATGATTTCTCTAGAAAATAAGCTTCTAATGCACAATACTAGTTCCTTGTGTTAATAAAACTTGTAAAGTCCTTGGTTTTAAATGAAATACAAGTTCCCCGTATAAAACCTCTAACGTTTTACTACAAGGTTCCTAGAGAACTCTTCAGAACCCGGTACTCAAAACCCTTTAATCGAACTTCCATGGACTTGGAACCCTTAAAGAACCTGTTGGAACCTTTTCAAAAAATCAACCTATAACCCCATGATACACAAATTAACATGATACGAACTAAAAAAGCATCTCTACTTGACATAAAAAAAACTCTTTCAAGTGCCTATTTTTCCAATAATATTGAATTCATAACCCTACCTAATTCCAACCTCCACAATCTCTTTCCATCCAACACGAACCAATACTCAAAATACTTTCATATAAAAATCATTAAATTCGCACATGTCAACATAAATTTATCCAATTGTGAATCTCAAACAAGGGTTTGGACTGGACAACTCTAGTCAAAATAATTTTTATGTGTCTCGACCTCGAGAGAGATAATCCAACTCTTGAGTGTGTGTATTTCATCCATCCACTGCCACCACTACCATTTATAAAATTACAACAACGCAACACTCTCATCACTAAAATAATCTTTTAAAATTATCCGTAGGGATTATTTTTTAATTTAATATACGCAGTTTTATCCAAGTGTGTGTGCATATTTATTATATTCAAAGTCTATGCTTGCTCCTGCCTATAATGCTATACAAATTCTATTAAAAAACAAGTTCCAGAGAGAGAGAGATTTTTTACTAACCTTCATATCGTCTCACTCTTGACTAGAAAAATTGAAATTGTTGACTTTTATTACACTGTCTTGTCCAGTGAGTCCAGTAAACTATAAAACTACTAAGCCAACAATAGGCCTATAGTAGTAGCATGGCAAATTTAGCATTATATTCTATGTAGCCATATATTCCTTAAAAAAGCATGTCTTTGTTAATTTTGTGTGTTTG
>JAQGAA010003102.1:0-11441 GCA_034696425.1 Isotoma viridis
CGATCTTCTGTTTTTCTCAGATATCATCTTAAGTCTCAGCATTCAGATCGGTTTGAAATGACGCCTAATTAGTCATCACTTCAATTTAAGGAATCTTAAAATTTATAATGCGAAGTTTAGTAATTAATTAATTATATTCAAGTTGTTTTTCTCTGTGAAGATGTTTATCCTGCCCTGACTCCTATATAATATGGTTTTTATTAGGTCAAGGGGGCAAGACGATTTAGAACATTGTGGGCTCTATAGTGGGCAGTTGTTGAACATTATATTGAATAAATTGAAGTTTATGTTATAATATCTTTTCAGACTTGCAGTCAGATCCATATTATTTAATTGTTGTGCAGTGTGGCATTGTTCCTACAAAAGTTGTCATAGTCATAGGTAGTAGTAGGAAAAGGGTAATACAAAAGTTTCAAGCATCTAGAGGGGTTAAAAGGTTGAATTGAATGTTTTTCATTAGTTATGTTTACTAATTTACAAGTTAATTGATTGACGTAGCTGAAATTCAAATTATTTTACGCTTATTCTTCAACAATGAAAAATGCAAAGGGCATTTCATCTTTCTATCTCACATCAGCGCAAATATCTTTGTGGTCCTTCTTTTGCTTTTGTGTAGTTGAATTGGTTCTACCACCGTCTGGAATATATGAAATTCTAGTGTCAGGAGTTCATGGTCGTGAAGAAAGTCAAAGACTGTTCTCTTCTCTGTATAGGGCATTATAACATTATAGCTTGTTCACTCTACAATTGATTGTCTTTCCTGAAGATTGAATAAATAGCTTATACAGTTCCTGTATTTTATCTTATTTTTATAATACCACCAACCTTGCCCTCAGGAAAATGGAAATTTCCGGCGACACGGTCAGTGGTAGAAGGAGGGAAGGAAGAAGGTAAAAAAGTCTGGTTGTTTTTCACACGTAACCGGGACAAGTATAAGACTACTTGCAACTTTTGTGGATTGACTTATTCTGACCATGCCGGTGATATGAGAAAACATTTGAAAAAGAAGCATGCAGAATATTTTGAGTTTGAGTAGATAAGTACAAAGGAAAATAAATCCGCTCTCTCTTTAACTTCAACATAATTTCAATTTGTTTATTTAACTTCTTTTGAAGAACTCCAGAACTCAACCATTTCAGTATGATCCAACAAACTACAATTGTACGTAAATATAATTTAATTGGGAAAGAGTAGGGAAACGTGGGGGGAGGATGGTAAAATGAGAACCATACTTATAAACTCTGAATGTTTTCACACCTGACCCTGGGCCAGGTACATTTAATAAGTTTGCATGCAGCTTTATCAATTCTAAGCTGTTACGTGTATATAGCATCTAAAATCATAACATTTAAATCAAATTCGATTGACTAAAGATGATGGTTCTAATCTAAGACTTCTGTTCAAATAAATGATTCAAATGTGGATTTTTTTGTATACCTGAATAGAACAATAAATTATATGTATTTGAATGAAAAAGATAAAAATAATTTGTTAGAAAGTCTTCACTGCTTTTGATTTGCGTGGATTTTCTTTTAGTTTTTGTACAAAACGAAGCTTCTGAAAGAATAAAGAGTTGACTTTGAAAACACTTGAAATTCAAGCGTTATAATCTCTTTTGAAATGGACTAATGTGTTTAAAAGGCTTAAGGTTTTAGGAATATTTATTTGCCTTCTACCCTTACTTGTACATGTCGATAATTGACTTCAATAATTGTCTTTAAGACCTCTCTGCCCTTCAGTTGGTTATGTGTGTGTGTCTTGGCTTATTTCTCTCTGCATCTGTAATTAATATAGATCTGAAACGAGCATGTATCACGTGTGTGTTACATCTTCTTGTTTAAGAAAGCAATCGGGTAGGAAATAACTTATTGTAATTTTATAATAACTTTATGATTTAATTTGGAATAGGAATTGTGTTGGTACAAGTCCCACAAGGAAGGAAGAAGTTCTTGTTCCCAGACCCGCACCAGGTTAAACGAAACACTCGGAAAGGTTGTAAAACCTCACCAGTGTATAAGTTTTACAACTTCGATCCCATAACTAACACGAGTGAATGCATTTTTTGTCAAATGAAATATGCTGGAAGGCCTTGTACAACTCTGAGAAATCATTTGAAGATCAAGCATGAAGATGAGTTTGAGTTTGAGTAGATTAAGTGCAAAAAGAAAGGAAATTACTATTCTATGTTTAATGCACAATAGTTTTCTGTTATATAATTATGTTGAACATGGAGCACCCAACAAATTTTTACCTTAATTTGATAGTGCTGATAACACTACCTTCGGGAAAGTGAAAACTTCCAATTTCAAGACGTAAAGCTGACTCAAAAAATAAAAAATCTGGATGTTTTGTGCATGCAACCCGTTTAATGATAACGCTGTATGTGTAGTTTTTGTTGATTCGAATTCAAAGGAATAGTTACACTAGACATCTCAGATGTCATCTTCTTTGGCATCATTCAGATCGCTTTGAAACAACGTTGGAAAAATTACTCATCTTAATTCATGGGGATCTTCGATTTGAGTGCGAGGTTTTTTTCTTAATTTACATAGCTAAGGATCACTGTGTTTGTTTGTATAATAATGTGACGTTTAGAGATTAATTGAATAAATTCAATTTTCTAAGTAAAGATGTTTGTCCAGACGCCTTATGTCGCTTATTATGCTTGTGGGCCATACGCAGGAGATAAAAATTTAAGATTTTTAATTTAAAAAAAAAGAGCATAACGATTGATGTCAAACAATATAATCTTGACCTTTAACTACATGGATCGGAGATCACAGTATTGTTATATGATATTGCTTCTGGAACGGTTTAATAACTGCTTATTTGATTCTTATTAGATATGGAATGGTATGCATAAATCCTTTTGCCATTCAACTATTTAATACATAAAATCAGGGGGGAAATGGAATTTGGGGTTCCATAGATGCATTCTTTAAAAAAAAATATTTAAACACATTACCAAAAATTAGTTTTTTATTTGTTTGGGTCTTGCTTGTTAGCGTATTGGAACTGCAACTGGCTTCAGGAAAATATGAATTCCAAACGGTAGGGAAGCGTGGACTAGGATGGTCAAGTTGGGAACAAGCTTAAAAACTCTGGATGTTTTTCAGTTACGATCCAGTTACAAAAAAGTATGCATGCTTCTTTTGTCAATTCCAAGCTGTGCCGTACCTATCCTACCCACTTTAAAACCAATGCACCCAACAGGGTTTTTTCCCTGTATAGGATCTAAGCTGTGTATCAATATCATATAAAATCAAAGCATTCAAATCTTTTTGAATTTATCTTCAGTTAAAAATAACTTTTGGAATGGAGATGAATCGAGCGATCCGAGGGTAACATTTTTATTCTCTGTGTTTTCTCTTTTGAGTAGTTTTAATAAATTTATAATTTTAAATGAATGGGTATAAATAATATAATGGCAAAAATCGCAAATGGAAGGACGTTCTTGTTCCCAAACCCAATTCCCCGGTGTAAACATGTGTTTGTATGATATACCTTATTAAATGGATTGGAATTAAAACAGCATTGTATGTATTGTTAGAAAGTCTTTATTGAATTGAGTTAGTGTGGATTGTGTTAAAAAACCTTAGTTCATTAATTCAAATAGTCAGAGTCAATGATCCTATGATCCATGTATGAAAGTGCGATAGAAATTGACTTGTCCTCGAGGTGCTCTTAGTTGTAATTAAACCTTTATCATTTTTTATTTTGATTTTACAGTGCAAACACTACCTTCGGGAAAGTATGAATTTCCAGAGTCAGAGCGCCGTCCTGGTCGTCCTGGTCGTGGACAGTCGAAAATCTGGATGTTTTTTACACGCAACCAGATGAAGGATAAATCTGTTTGCAATTTTTGTGGTTGTGAATTCATTTGGTGGCCAAGTGCAACAAAGCTCAGAGAACATCTAAAGAGTTATCATTCTGATTGCTTTGAAATGACGCCGAACATAAATGAATTGTTTTGATTTTTTTTGGGGGATTCTAGAATCAGATTCAGTCAGATTTTAAAATAAAAGCTCATATATTTTTATGGGTTGAATATTTTATAAGTTCTGTAAAATGTGAAAGTTTACTCCAATTGAATAAAGACAGTTTTTTGTTTGTACGGAAAGATGTTTGTTCAAGCGCCTATTATATATTTAGGGTCAAAGGGTGAAAATGATGATAAGTAGCGTTGTGTGCTTTAATGTGATGTTAGCATTAAACTGACTAGTTTGTTCTGGGGGAGATTCGTATACCAGGTGAATAAACTAGGAGGCCGAAGGCCAACTGCAAGTGTACACACCTTGATGAGGATGCTTATAAGTTTATCCCGACTTTCATATCCATAATATTGTATTGTTCTTCTGAAGCAGTAACATAACACTGGCCGTAAAGGTCAAATTGTCATGGGATCTTGTGGGTCAAGGGTTGTATGAAGGTTTCAAGGATCTAGAGGGTTTTCACTACTAATCGGTCCATTTATTTTACTGTAGGTTTTTCTGAATTTAGTTGCTCTCAAAAGTACACTTGTGATTTAAAAAGAAGGCAGCATTTTTAGAAAGTCTTAATTGAATTGAGTTAGTGTGGATTATATTTGAAAAACATTAGGTCATTAATTAAAATAGTCAGAGTCAATGATTCATGCATGAAAGTGCGATAGCATTTGACTTGTTCTCGAGGTTCTCTTAGTTGTAATTAACGAATGACTTTAACAGTTCCCTTTATTATTTGTTATTTTGATTTTACAGTACAAACACTACCTTCGGGACAGTATGAATTTCCAGTGCCAGTTCGTGGTCGTCCTGGTCGTGGACAGAAGTTGAAAATCTGGATGTTTTTTGCGAATAAGCAAGACAATGACAAGGCTGTGTGTAGATTTTGTGGATGGGAAGGCAAATCACGATATACTCGTGGTCTCAGATATCATCTGATGTCTCGACATTTAAATCGGTTTGAAATGACGCCGAACAATGAATCGTTTGGGGATCCTTGAGTGAGGTTTTGAGGTGTAGTCACATCTTAAAATGAATTCCTCAGACATTTTTATGGATCGAATATTTTATTTTATCGAAGTTCTATAAAATGTGAAAGTTCACTCCATTTGAATAAATTCAGTTGTATTAAGCTGAACAAAGATAAAAGTTTGTATTAAGATGATGATGCTTATAAGTTTCTCCCGACTTCCGTATCCATATTGCTATTCTTAAGTAGTACTCATACTACTCATAACACTGGTCAAATTGGCTTGGGAGGTTTGTTTAGGGTTGGAGAAAGGTTTCAAGGAACTAGAGGGTTTTCATTACTAATCGGTCCATTGATTTTACTTCGGTTTTTTTGACTCTCGAAAGTGCTGTTGTTTTAAAGAGAAAGCAATTAAAAGGATTACTTAGAATAATCTTTATTTCACAGTACAGATCGGAGATCACACTTTAAATGATCTTGCGCTTAGTAATGTTCCAAAAAATGGGTTATTTGCGTTAAGCTTCGAAATAGTTTTCAAATGAACCAAAGGCAAAATGTTTATTTTTTAATATTTTCAAAATTGCTTACGCTTGCGATCATTAGTATAGTTTAGTTAAGCTAGTTGGTTGATTGCTTTTTTTCCAATTTTTATAGCACCAACGCTACTTTCGGGAAAGTGGAGATTTCCAATGTCAGGACAAGGTGGACGAATAAAGTCAGAAATCTGGATGTTTTATACATATGACAGAGCTAATAATAATTCAGTGTGTAATTTTTGTGGATTCGTGCGCAAAGGAAGAGTTACTTCGAATCTCAGACATCATCTTAAGTCATATCATTCAAATCGTTTTGATATGACGAATGTATGGGGGTCTATCTTATAAAGTTAGGATTATACTTCATTAAAAGTAGCTCAGGTCTTGGTAAAGTTGGGCCAAATATATGTTTTTACATTTTCTAGTATGTGACGTAAAGAGTGTTGCTGAACTTTTTCAAGTTTATGTTCTACAAGAGTCATTCAGAATAACTCTGGATAATTTGCACTAATAATGTAATCATTTATGAATTTACTTAATTACTTGGGATTAAAAAAAATGTAGTTGTAAGTGGAAGGTGTTCTTGTATTTTGAAAAGGAAACGAGGATTTACTTCGACTAATCTTTATTTTGTCCAAGGTCGCTTAATTCATTTGAAATTCAAGCAATATTTGAATCTCTCTGAATAGAACTATGTGCGTATTTAGATTCGAAGGCTTTTGGGTGTAGAAATCTATATCTGTTTGTACATTTGAAACATATGCATCTATCACATACTCTTCTTATTAGGGAAGTAGTAGGAAAAATTATCTGTTTTATTTTTTTTAATAACTGTTATAATTTAATTTGGAATAGGAATGTTGGAAATGGTGGCACAAGTGACACGTGGAAGGAAGTTCTTGTTTCCAAGTCCAATCCCCCCTGGTGGTACAAGACATAAGAACACCAAAGGTTTTAAAACCTCAGCCGTCTGGGAGTTTTACACCTTCGATCCCATAACTAACACAACTGAATGCATATTTTGTCATAAGAAATTATCAGGAAGGTTTCCTACAACTATGAGAAATCATTTGAAATCTAAACATAAAGCTTATTTTTTATTCTAGTAGAGTAGAACCAGAAATAAATAGTATTCTAGTTTCTCAACATTTCGAAGTAGGTTTTGGTTTGAATATCTGTATAGGGGTTAAAACGTAGATTATGATTAAAGGCTTTTGTTTTAAATAGGTTTGGGGTTTGGGATACATTTCATTATGTGTTTTTTATTGTTTTTTTAATTTTTCAATTTTGAATTTATTATCACAGGAAGGCTATTAAGGTTTCCGTTAGCGAGAAAACCTGGAGTAAATAGAAGGGATGATGAAGTAAGAAGCTATTTCGCACCTGATCCATATAATGAGAAAGTGGCTGCTTGTATATTCTGTGGTTTCAGGATTTCATTCAATCAAGGCCCAACAACTTTAAGGAGACATTTGAGAGCTAAGCATTATGATTTGTTTGATTTTAATCCAGGTTTTATGTAAAAAAGATGTTATTAGCTAATTTAACAGGATAAAAGCTATATAATTAATTGTAAATTATGTTTATCGTAATTAGAAAGTAAATCATTAGATTAAAACTTAAAATTTAGCTATATATTTAGTAAGTTTCAAATTTTAGTGTTTTATGTCATATTTAAAATTTCTGTTTGTTTAATTAATATATGGCAGATTCCTTTTATTTAAGGTTAATTAAATAAAAAAAAAGATATCTAAACGAATACATTTTGTTTCTCTTGTGGAAGTCATTAAAATGGTGGCATTTGCATTATATGAGTCTTTTCTTGTTTTTGAAATTCTGAAAAATCACAATCATAATTTTCCTGAGATATTATTGCACAATTCTGAAGTAATTGTTTTGGATTTTTAGGATTGCTGAAGTTCCCTTATCCAGTAGACAGCGTATGGACATACGGCGCCTATGGACAGCGTATCATGGTGCCCAATGAGATTTGGTTGTATTTCGAAGTAGATCCAATTACCAAGATAAAAACTTGCAGATTTTGTGGTCATTGTATGGCAAGCAGGACTAACAATCTTAGAGATCATTTGTACCGGAAACATAAGCATCTGTTTGATGTGTGAAGGTTAACCTTTGGCCTTTGAATGGTTCTTTTCTAAACTTATCTATATGTAATAAAATGAATGGCTATATACTATAGCTTAAGCTGTTTTTCTCTTTGGCTTGGATGAGTTAATCCCAAAAAGTTAGTAGAAATTTAGCATCTTTATGGACGGCTGAATTTCCTTTGAGAAGTCGAAAACAGAAATGACTAGGTCACATACAGAAAAATAGATAATGTCTTAGTCTGAATGATATTTTTTATTGTTGTTTGAAAAATAAGATGATTGATACCGGTGTTGATAAGTGTATTTGATAAACATCAAAAATGATTAAAATTGCAGGGAATCATTGATTAAGTACAATACAAATCGCCTGAATCGGTGTAAAATATACTATTTGTTATGTTTTGACTATTTTACACGAGATTTTATAGAATTCGTACAGAAAGTAATTAGTTAATTCATTAGTGAAAGGTGAAAGTGGCCATTGACCATAGACAAATGTTTCATTCAAGCTCCTGAAAGTTAATTGTTCAGCAGTATATCTAGGGATTTTATATAAGAGTAATAAATAACACAATTTAAATTTTTCTTGAATTAAAATTGATTCATATTATGGGTTCATATTGGATTTCCAGGAAAGTTGAAGTTTCCAGCTGCAGCAAATCAAGGTCATCCAAACGATGTTTGGCTCTATTTCCATTATGATCAAGGAACAAATAAATCAAAGTGTCAATTCTGTGGTAAAGGACTAGCTGGGAAATTCTCTACAAATTTAAGGCGACATTTAGCTCACAAACATCGCCAGGCTTTTCTATAATTGGTCTGTAGATATAATTTTTAATTCTTTATTCATTTAAGAAACGTAATAAGATTAAAAATTATGTAAGTTAAAAAAATAAAACTGGGCCTTTGTATTTGGAGTGACTTAAGAGAGGGTTCTAAACATTAATTTTGAATTCTTATTGATAAATTGACTCCACTTAATAATATATAATTTAAAGTCGATAACTGTAAGTTGTGTATTTGTTTAAAACAAAGTAGAGACTATTATTGTATCCATAAATAATGCAAATGCAAGTAGACGCATTTGCATCATTTCCGAATAATAAAATGCTTGGGAAACTTTGGATACTTACTGTTTTTTGTTGTTCGAATTCATTCTTAACTTTTTTGAAAGGTATTCAGTATGTTTGGTCTAGGTTATAATTAACAATTTTTTATGAAATCTGTTGTATATGAATTGTATGGGATTTTTTCTTTGTGTATCGCTTTAAAGTTCTGTCAATAAAAAATTGAAACAAATATCATGATTGTTTCATTTCATTGAAACTGTTTATAAACGAGATGGAGTTTGTCCATAGAGAAGGTTGATGTGCAGAGAATTTGTATTTGCTAATAATTATTATTCTTACAATGTCTACGCACAGCTTTGTTCTTAGGTTTTAATAAAATGTAAGAAGCATTTTTGAATAGAATATACCATGATTATTTATACTCCGATGAGTCACAAATGATTTCATTGGATTCTGTTGTATTTGATGGTTTCAGTTTTGCTTGGAAAATTTGCATTCCCAACTTCCGGAAAATCAGGAAAGAAATCAAACATTTGGCAATTCTTCACATATAATGCAAAGGACAATATTTCTTTGTGTAATTTCTGCAACACGAGATACCAAGGGAGAGATGCTACTTCAAATTTTAGAAGACACTTGCAAAACGTTCATGCAGACTTGTTTTATTTTTGACTTACGCAGATGTACACAAAACCAGTGTGGGTGATTAGTATTAAGGAAAACAATTAAGTATTTTATTTATAAGTTACGGATGGAGTTTTCTTTGTTGTTTTAGTTTCAATTTGAAGATTGAAAATTTAATATTTAATGAAATTTTTGAAATAAATTAGCAAGAAATAAGTGAAAGTCTTGCCTAAATGTGTTTAAATTTTAAAAACGTGTTTAGTCAAATGCGTAAATGAGTAAACTTTATTTTAATTTAATAGCAATAAATACATTTAGACATTTTGGATCATTGCACCAGAACGTTTCTTCATTATTATGCTTACACGCTTGCTGCTGCATTTGGTTGAATTAAAACTCACATTTATAGATGTTTTCATATATGTAGGAGTTACGGTCATAGTTAAATTACTGATTGACACTTGCATCGTGGTTAAATTTTGATTAAGTAATTTTTGGAAGAGTAGTAGTAGGACGAATAAGTAATTTTGTATGATTAAAGTATGTCGGGATCAGCTATATAAAAGTGGCTTTGATTTTTATTGAAAAGAAAATAAGTTTAGAGCAAAAAATGTTTTTACTAGAAAGAATGCTAAAGTCCATTTTATTTAAGATATTTCAATTCTTTTTGTTCTTACAGAAAATATGACATCACTTGAAAAGTTAAGATTAAAAGCTGAATCCTCTGGACTTCGACCAAGAAAGAACAGTTCTCCTGTTTGGCACTTTTTTAAATATAATTCCGAAAACAACACCAGCCTTTGCTCTTTTTGTCTGCAGCCTTTTAAAGGAAGACAAACAAACAATTTAAAAACTCATTTACAAAATTTGCATCCGGGTGAATGGGAGGAGAATTATTAAATCTGATTTAAATAATTTTTAGTTAAACAGATTAAATTGAGTTTAATGTACTTATTGTTGTATATACGACGTTTCTATAAATTTTTTAAAGTAATAAAGGATTTACATAAAAATTGGTGTGTTTTGAGTTTAAAATTGCATTGACTTTCTAATGGATGTGATTATGAAAGTTTCTTTCGTCATAGTTTCAGTTAGGGTTTAAAAAACCTATTAGGTACTTGGAATTCACAAATTAAACAGTATTTTGCCATATTGTCATTTATAAAGGTTCACAATTAATCGAATTTAAGGACGAAAGGTACAAAAGTTGTTTTGTTTGGTTTCAGTTCGGCTAGCCTCTGGAAAGTACAGATTTCCCTATCCAGTAGGAAGAGGCCGTACTGGGGGCGCGGCTGCTGTCCGGCGTTTCTTTAGCATTGAAAATGATTCACCTGATTCACAATTAGCAACTACAAGTTGTTGCGTCTTTTGTGGCCTACAAATATTTGGAAAAAAAGCTTATTCCCTTCGAAATCATTTGAAAAATATGCATGCTCATCATTTTGAAATGTGAAGATTCACAAGTAGGAATGTTTATAAGCGAGTTGTTAATTTTAGTTCAAAACTTCATAACACTTAAAATGTGTCTGTAGAAATTTTGAACAGAGTTTTTAAATATACTAATTAAAACGAAATAAAATTTCGAAATTTGTGTTATTAGAATTTCAAGATAGGTTTTATTTATTCTGTCCATCTACAAGTAATAAACATGTTTTTTTTACTATTTTAAACAAATTTTGGTTGAGTCATAATAATTAGAGAAATTTTTTATTGTTTCGTTTCAGTTTTACTACCGTCTGGAAAACACAGTTTCAGTTTCCCCTATCCAGTAAGTAGAGGTCATAAGGGGAATGCGATCTGGAATTTCTTTACACTTATTACAGAAAGATCAAAGGACTTTAAAAGCTCCTGTAACTTTTGTGGAAAGATTTTGCCAGGGAGAATAACAAGTCATCTACGAAATCATTTAAAAAGCCGTCATGCTAACCTTTTTGAATGTTGTATTGAGGAAAATATTTAATTATGTTTGAATAACATTGAATTGAAATTTCTTGTTTTACTAATTATTTTGTTGCAAGAATTAAAAATGAATTTCTGTCTGAAATATTCTGTGTCAGCAATTTTATTGGCATTTGAGTTTGGGTATGCATGTGGGTTCTTGGTGGTTTCTATTTCTGGTCGAAAATGGCATTTAAGGATTATTATAATTA
>JAQGAA010003103.1:0-11438 GCA_034696425.1 Isotoma viridis
AAAATCTGCATTATCGAGTACTTGAAGTTTGAAAACTTGAAAAAAACCTACCTGTCTGTTGATGGACTACCGACTGATGTTAAATATTTATGCTTATGATACTTTAAAGTAGAAAACATGCATTCATAATTCATACACTTATCCAATATTATATAACGAATTGCGAATTAGGTAAGCAAATCCTAGTCAAAATTTTGATTTTAAGCAAGCAAGGTGTCAAATAATCTGTTACATGTTGGTTATAATATGTCGAAACAGAAACTAGGGTTATGAACTTTAAGGGCTAGCTTATAATTATTAAACTAGTTCGAGTGAACAAAGACAACTTTTTTCGATGTGAACAACTCACGTTTTCACAAGTTTCTTACACATTATTCTATATTTTTATGGTCTTGTCATTTTTTTGCTAACATATTCAGACATTTAAGTGATCACAATAATCGTAAGCACACAGGTCATAGCGACCCAGACACTTAAAATCTGCATTATCGAGTACTTGAAGTTTGAAAACTTGAAAAAAACCTACCTGTCTGTTGATGGACTACCGACTGATGTTAAATATTTATGCTTATGATACTTTAAAGTAGAAAACATGCATTCATAATTCATACACTTATCCAATATTATATAACGAATTGCGAATTAGGTAAGCAAATCCTAGTCAAAATTTTGATTTTAAGCAAGCAAGGTGTCAAATAATCTGTTACATGTTGGTTATAATATGTCGAAACAGAAACTAGGGTTATGAACTTTAAGGGCTAGCTTATAATTATTAAACTAGTTCGAGTGAACAAAGACAACTTTTTTCGATGTGAACAACTCACGTTTTCACAAGTTTCTTACACATTATTCTATATTTTTATGGTCTTGTCATTTTTTTGCTAACATATTCAGACATTTAAGTGATCACAATAATCGTAAGCACACAGGTCATAGCGACCCAGACACTTTTAATGAGCAGACGGACCGGGAACAGATAGATAATCCTTATTACCGTTTAATACTTAAAAATTTCATTTGTTTTCTCAATCCACATATTTTGAGGTGATTTTCTAGTTTGTGGCTTTTTGTAAACCTGTAATTGCTTTAAAGATTGGTGTGTTGCTAAAGACCAAGATAATGGGCTTTACAGACGTTTTTGTATCATTTCATGTAATGAATGCTACACATGCTACACAGTAGGAATGTTTTTTTTATGAAATGAATTGGCTTTGACTATCGAGATTCCTAAGTCGTCTTGTGACAAGTTGGTAGCTTTTCTGTTTTGGCCGAATAGCTAGAAATATTAGGTAATTTTGAACTTGTCTTTTGAAGATAAGCCTAATACACTTCAAATATCTTATCTATTATGCAAAAATGTAATATTTTAAGTAAAAAATAATTTTGAGTTGGTAGAAATGCTTAATTTTCCTAATTGAGTTGAGATAACAGGGACTGAAATGAACAATAATTGTGATAGTGACATTAAACCTTATTATGAATGTGATTTAACAAAAGGCAAACGATTGGGAACAAACAATTGCGTCATTAATAAGGAGTTTTCCAGGTTATACAATAATATAGTTTTAGTTTTGCATATCTAATAAACTTTTAAGCATACTTTAAATTAAACTATACAGAAGCTCGAACTATTCTTCCGTCGGATTTAATTCCCCGTGCAAAACCCCATCGGCAGGTAAGGTTAGTAAAATAAGGTTTTGGAAAATTTCGAATTGGAATAAGTCCGCACCTTTTGGCTGCCCTGGACCTGCCTTACATAGTTTTTACTTCCCAATATCTACCTTGGTTTAAAATTTCTACTGAAATTGTCAATGTATTACTCTTATGCTCAGAAATTTTCCTACGAAGTAAAAAGTCCTCGCTTAAATGTAGCCCCACCCATTTCAGGATGTTAAAATAATAATTTAGTTCTACATACATATTTATTGTAATATTAGTATATTATACTAGTATTTATTCATCATTCCATCGTTGCTGCAAACCTAAAGTTTGGTACTTATGATGTCATACTACATCATCAATCCAAATCCAAACCGGAACTAAATCAATTTATAAAAAGCCATCAAAACTTACACAATTTCCCCATAGCACTACATACATCAAAGAAAACGAGTTTTCAACATATTGTAAAATAAATACTATCCATATTCCGTATCCTGTAAACTGCATTTTAATTCCTCTTCTTCGGCTCGTGAATCAGTAAATCCATGAGAAAAGAAATCCATACAAGGAAACTTCATATGTTGCTGAAAGCAATCATAAATCCTGTTTACACTTGAATCTCATTTAGCATTTGGAATGTCATAATATATAATCTGTATCTCATCTCTCCGGTATTTGAGCAACATAACGGCAAAGAAGGATTCAGTGACCGAAGTTACTGGTCACTGGTTTGCTTGTGAGTGATGAAGATGATTATTGAACAAAACAAGGAGTTTGTTGACTCCGGTCCAGAGACGTTTGTTTAGTTTCATTCTATAACTAAAAATGACTAGGATTTGTTTCCAATGATGAATGAGTATATGCAAATTTTACTCTTGAAAGAAATACTATTAAGTAAAAGGCCATTAAAACAAAATTATTACTACCCGTGAAGCTCTGAACCAGAAACCGGCTAGTTGTTGAACTCACACATAAAATACCTATCAATCAGGATTATTTGATACTGAAGTCAAGTGGTGTGTAATTTAATGAGTTAACCTGCCCAATCTCTTTAATTTACTAAACGGAAAAGAAAACCTGATGGAGGGTTGTTTAGCAAATACTCGGAAGAAGAAGAATATTTGTCTACGAGTCATTTTATCTCCGTATCTTACACTGTTTCAAATGATAATGAAGATCTATTAGTCTTAATTGTCTCATTATACTGTCTGTCGATTTGATAAATGCGTAAGAAATCTTTCAAAGGTTTTGTTTCAACAAGATGATATTAGTTATAATGATAGTATTTTTTATATTTTTTTGGATTTTGATTCTGATTGGGTATTTAATGAGCTTATTCAACTGGAGCAGGAATAATAAATTTTAACAATCGCTCGTTTGCATTTTTAAGATTGCATTTTAACTTGCAACTGCTATTGAAAGTTTTTAGTTTTCAGACATTGATAAGAAGCCTAATGTTTTAAACAGAGCAATTTTTATGTACTGGTTTCTCCCGATCATTGTTTTAAACGTTGACATTAAGATAGATTAAAATTAATAATAAATATCAATATTTACCTGAATTGTTTTATAATTGAAGAAATTATTCGAAGTTATTTCTTCATACCACACCCATTTCCTGTATTTTGAAAGTGAAAGAATTATCTTTAAAAGCGTTTTATTAATAATAAAAAATGCATTTATGTGTTCCAAGAGAGAGCAATAAACCCAAAGAAAATATTTACATAAATAAAATGGCTTATTCCATGTAAATTATGTAAACCTCTATTATACTAGCGGTACAACAAAGTAAAGGATAAAACGCTTAAAAGGTGCCAAAGTAATAGTAAAACGGTAATTATGGTTTTGGAACACATTATATTCATGACTGGTCGGTTATGTGCATAATGGATTCATTTTTGAAGTGTTGCAAAAATTAAAGGTCATTCTGTGGAGTTTTGAGCAAGAAGGATGCCACTTACAACCAACAAAGATTTTTTAATGATCCGTAATTATTGAAATTCATCCTTTTGGCTCTAATACCCGATACTTAATATCATGAAAAAGATGTTTTAAGATAGCGGCTGTTTCTTGTTGCATGTCTCAACACTATAAGGTACTTTTCTGTGATTCTGTGAAGCACCTAGTAATTAACTACTTGTCTGATGTCCTGTTTACTTAAGAGCTAAATTGCAGAATTATAATCGTTTGTTAAATACAGAATCATTTCCCTCTTGAAGGTAACAATTGTCGTGATTTCAGGAAGCAACTATTGTTTTCCATGAAATTATGTCGGTTTTGAATCTCCAGAAAAATTTATGTATTCCGTTTGATGTTTTTATAAAGGTAGCGAATAAATATAAAAAACGTGATAAATAAAAAAAATCAGTTGGAGGCGATTTAAAAATTTAAAAAATTTTATAATTATAAACTGAGGAGTAAATAGGCATTTCCTGGCTTATTTTGATTGTCCAAGATTAAGTCATTGTTTATCAAACACGTAGGCATTTAAATATTAGTGAGTGATGGCAAATTAAATCTAGATTTGTCTCTCATGTTAAATAAACATAAAAAATATCGTTATAAAATATCCAGTTGTACCTTTAAATAAAGACATAAATGTCATAAATGGTACAAAAATACTTGTTACTTGAGCTACTTCAATCAATCAATTAAATACAACTTATAGAATTATTTACATACCATTTATAAACAACAATATTAAATCCGTACACGACTGCGACTAAGAACTTCTTCTGATATTCCTGAAACTTATAAAAAATGTCGTATATATCATAGTCTAATGATTAGAGAGCGGAGAATCTAGTTTCATTTGTAAATTAATGTTTTACAATAAATAAAAAAGTAGCTAGTTTCAAATCCACTGTTTAATACTGAAACACAAGGACAAACTGGTTGGTTCAGTCAAAAAGCAGATGACTGATTATGAGTGTGTCCCCAAAACTTTTTATCAAAGCGGTGGTGGTGGTTGGTGATACATTATTTGCGTTAGTTAAGTATTGAAGTTGTTGATTTCTCACTATGAAGCTTTGTAAAAAATGTTGCAAATGCACTCACTCATCTTGTATATTGGCATTTCACAATAAAAATTTGAAAGAGAAGAAATCTTTTCCGTAAATCATTTCATATCATAGAAATAATTCGCAAAAGAAGCCGATCTCATCGAAACTAATGTAAATGTTACAGGTAGTAATTGAAGATTCTTTTCTTTGGCCACCTATCATGATAATCATAGAAATTCATATAGATTTTTTTTATTTGTTGAAAATATGTAAAATTTGTACAATACTATAGGTATCATTTGTTGGTAATATACTTACAAAAGGTTTATTATCATTATTTCAACATTGACAGAATTCCTTTAGTAATTTTTTTTATTCTTTTAATCTTATCTTATTTTACAGGTGTTACAAGATCTTACTGAGTTAATTTAAAATTTTGATATTCAGTAGTGGTTTTTAACTGTGAGCGTATGTGAGCTTTCAAGTTATTTTTTCTGTTACGGTAATTTTTGTTGAAATAAATTTACCAAGAGAGAAATGCCGAAATACTACAAATTAGGTTATTGGTTATCATGTTCTTTTAGGCAATAAAATATTATGCATGGACCGGACCTGCTGAACTTTTACTGACTGTCTTGAGTTTAATAAGAGTTTGATAACAACAAAGTAATATTTTTAGTGTTTTACCTATGAAACTCAAAGGTTATAATCATAAAAACAAACTATCAAAGAAATATCAAGATCGAGAGCAAAAATGCTTTAATCTATAATACTTTACTGTATAGGATAAGTTGGAAAAGTTTAAAATGTCTAAATGGGCTGGTAAGGCTGGTAAGCTGTAAGAATTTATACAAAATAAAGCTATAAAATTTTCATGAGAACAAAAACCCAGGAACTTAATACTCTGTGACATTTTATTTTACCAGGGTGGTTTTTGTAACTAAACTCTTTCATATTAGGTCGGTGGTCTCTCAGTGATCACCTTCAGTTTTTAATTCTATTTGATAAAACACTAATGGATTTATTCTTCCTACTTTTTCAATATGAAGAAACCCACAGAAAAAACAACCCAGGTATCATTGTCATCATTACACAACACATATGGGAGATACATGTAATACTTTAGGAATACAGGTGTGTGTCTGTGTATGAAATTTCATTCTTGTATCTCATACTCGTCTAATTCGGAAGCCATACGAGTTGCTATTTTTTATCCATCTAGAATCAACTATAATATTATTTCATTCCTACAAAGAAATTCAAGAAGCTACAAAGTTATAATGATGTACACTCGTTTTACATCAACTTCAGCAATATTATTATTCTTCTTGCTTAATACTCTAATGCAATACAGAATGGTTTAAAATAGCATCAATAATAATAATAGATTCACTTCACTACTGGCTTAATAGACACTGTATCAACAACCCCACATCAAGTACCTCTTAATATAGCACACCTGTCACCCTGATACCTTCCATTGGAAGTAGACAGCCTTCCAAAAAGTCTCACGAATAGGGTGAGCGACATCATGATAGAGAATGTAGCATATGGCTAGAGTGGAAGGGTTTATTTTAACTCATCTTACAAAAAACTATACACAACTTTTATAATTATACAATACTTTATTTTATCATTACTTGTTTCTGTTATTACTGGGATGCATTTCCTGGTTGGTTGGTTGCATTTGTCATATCGACGTCTAATCTAATCTAGAACGTATGTCTCTCAGTTTTTCTCTGATGTTTAGTTCACCATCATCCATCCGTGGGAACTACTGTTTATAGATAATCCATTTGTTATAGAATAATAAGGTGTTCCCCAGCATGATGTGATCCTTAATTTTTTTAAGATAAATTGATACAAGTAGCAGGACATTGTGTGATGCAATTGTTTTTATCGCTTATCAATTTTTTAACTTTTTGATTAGTGTTGTTGTTGAATGCAAGTTGAATAAATGAGAAAGTTAACGATGGTGATAAGTAATCTAATTTACAAATACTAGTTTCACATTGGGATGCAGATTCATGAAATTTTTCGCAATTTCTTTAAATCAGATTCATTAGATTAATTACTTCCTTTACCTAATTGTTGTAATGTATTGTTCATCTATCTTCAGATTTGCTGAAAATTTCAATGCCAATTTAAATTTATTTCTTAGGAAAGATTGATAAATATTTGAGGAATTTTGAATTATATGTTATATGAACGTTACGCAAGCATATCATGCTAAAAACGGTTATGGTAATTTCATCTGAAGCAATTAATCTAATTTACAAATACTAGTTTCACATTGGGATGCAGATTCATGAAATTTTTCGCAATTTCTTTAAATCAGATTCATTAGATTAATTACTTCCTTTACCTAATTGTTGTAATGTATTGTTCATCTATCTTCAGATTTGCTGAAAATTTCAATGCCAATTTAAATTTATTTCTTAGGAAAGATTGATAAATATTTGAGGAATTTTGAATTATATGTTATATGAACGTTACGCAAGCATATCATGCTAAAAACGGTTATGGTAATTTCATCTGAAGCAATTAAGTAAACAAAGTATTAAACTGTATGGTATTGCATAAGTTCAAATTTTAAGGATTAATTCTAAATAATTTAGTTACCTTTTTTACCTTCAAGCAAAATTTTAAAAGACTAGTCTTTAAATCATCTCTAGAAAAAAGCAGAACCTCACTTGTCTTTGATCGAACAAACAAGCTTTATGATGTCTGAATTCGTCATTATTACTTTCTCATCTTACGCGGAAGGGTTGTCTTGGCTGGTTTAAAAGTTGGTTTTTGTATTACTGATTTTTATCCGTAAGGAGCAATGTTTTTGGATCGAATATGCAACGCATTGAACTAACAATGAGCTTGCTTTTGTTTAGTTACTGAAGGTGCTTCATCCCGAGGCTTAGAAAAATTCTGGTTAATTCAACAACTTACAGTATAGTTAGAAGTATTAAGTACACACAGGTATGAAATAAGCTAACAAAGAGTTGAATGAATGTGTTGAACGAGGTACACACAATAGTAACTTTAGTTAGAAGAACATTAAAAGGTAGTATAGAGAGAAAGGCAAGACTTACAGACAGGTAGGACTATTCAACATACTTTTGGTCTCTTCAAGTTTTCAGTTACTAGTTGGTCATGTTGGTTGAAGAAGGAATCATCGTCATCATCTGTGCCTTCGATGGTTAAATTTCTTACGTGAGAATGTAAGCCCTCATTTCAGAAAATAGATAATTTTTTTCTTGTCTGCGATACCAGCCGTTGGATTTTAACCGGAAACCGGTCAAGTGTATTGCAAAACAAACCGAAGTTCTCCGTATTTCCTGTCGTGAAGAGTTTATTTATTCCCCAAGCAATTTTTACCGTTCATCCACGCATTGTTTAAGTTTTTTCCTGAGAAGTACTGGACTTCCAATTGGCATTGGTGCATAGTGGTAGCTAAAATGGAACGTTTCTTAATACCTGCAAAATGAGTTTTGCACCTTGCGTTGTACATCGAGTATGCAATTCACGCAGGTAAAAGAATAACGGGATTTGTCGCACCAAAATATTGTTTCTTCCATTCGACATACTAAACCTGTAACGAACACATATCTTTTAAGAGGAAGACGAAGGCTTGGCTCAACTTATGTCTAACCTGTGTGTGTCATTAATTCTCCACTAAAAACTAAAGAGTAATTGCTCACTGGGTCACTGGGCTACTGATTAATATGCATGTTTAGTAATAATAATATTCGGAATTTGATATTGTGGAGGAGTTGTGACTGGGAAATTATATTTATGTGAAGTTTAAATGTATAAATGTAAAAGAAATTATCTAAATAGACAAGAAACAGTGTCAAGGGTGTTGGAACAAAAATAAGTCATTAGATTCAACGAAAATATACAGTGTATGTAGCAGAGGCAAATAGTGACATTTTACCATTTCTAACCCTGGATGTCAAAAGGGATTGCAATTGGAATTGGAAACAATGTACTCCCGAGAGAATATCTGAAAGGACTTTCCCAAGCTTATGTCTTTTTTACAAGAGAATTTGGAACAAAGCTGTGCTGTACTTACACTGACTAACTGACTGAACTGAACGGCTTAATGTGTAAGGACTTTACAGTGATGTGATTTCATGAGATTTTTGAAAAGCTTGTGTATTTTGTTTAAAATTTTATGAATTGATTTTATGCACCAAAGAAACTTCTAAGTGTGGACGACTCGAGCAAATAGGAATATAATATTATTAATAATAATATATTACCTATATATCCGTTGAACTTAAACCTGAATTTGAATTCGCATAAGCTGACAAGATAATAAAATAAAACGGGAAAATTCAGTCTTTCAAAGTAGACAGTATTAACTAGATTCTGCAGAAAATCAAGAGATCAAAGCCGTAAAAAATTACTATGCACTGGCGACTCTACTTTGTTTCTCCTGTGGTCTTTTTATTACAAATTGTACATTGTTCGTGATCACAAAATACCGATTTGAGAATGAAATGTAGGTCTGTAAAACTGCCTTAAAGGATGTAACGGATGATCCACCACAGTTTCATGCCATAGTATCAAAACACTGTTTTACGAATTATGATAAGTTATTTTCTTCTCCCCACGTGCCACACGAACTGTCGGATCTTTTCATAATTTGTTGGTTTTTTATTATTTCTATAAAAAATACAAAGACATCTAATATTCTTAAGTAAACAAAGAAAATTGTAGTTTGAGTTTTCAGAAAAAATAAAGGGACAAAACCTCAAAAATCTTTTTTCATGTTATGAATTAATCCTACAGGAATAATATTATTTCTAAAGGTAACGGTACATTGAATTAGACTTTGATGAAAACCGGATATTATGCTAAAAGTTACATCAGGGTGTTAATAAATAACATTCAAGAGTCTTTACAAGTGGATAATTCTTATTTTTACATGGATTATGTGGAATGAAGATTCATTCTGTCGGAACTTGCAAAACCGGACAATGAACGTATAGTGTGTGTATCTGTATATTATTACTATTCAGTTCCTGACTTTAAAGACTCAGGATACTGAAAGAATTAAAGAAGCGAGTTTTTTATATATCATTCAGTGGCTGCCAGTTAAGATGATGATGATGATGATCTGAAGCTGAATTCCGGCTCAGAAGTTTATGCTAAAGTTTGTGCCATTTTGTATTGGTTAAAGTGTTTGTAAGTAATTAAATTGGACGCGCCCAGGACATCCACTAAGGTCAAATGCTGCAATTCAAGTTTGAGGGATCCTTGTCTATTAAGGTAATAATACTTTTATTTCCATTAATATTATTAAATGAACTCAAGTTAAGTCAAGTCAAGTTAGATAGGGAATAATATTGCATCCATGAATCTAAAAAAACAGTGTGGTAATAAATATTACGTGGTTGCATCTATCTCTCCATGTGCATCACAAGACAAGGGTAGTAGAGAAGTGTTGCATGTTGTAACCTGAAATTATCTGGAAGCCGATCAAACATAAACTCACTACCTTTTTCATCCCCACCCTTCCATTTTCTTAATGTATCCATTAATTATACTTTTACACGTGTACTCAACTAGACAATGATTATGGTCGTTGTGATTTGTGATGATGTTTGTTCATGAGTGATCATTCAGTTGAATCAAGTGATTTAAAAAAAGATAAAGGGAAATTCCAGTGTCTAAATCGTTTCTCTACTATTTTAAAGATTCTTATTTTTGAAGACAGTTTAGTTTTTGGTTTTCTAATAAGTTTCATTAACAAGTATTAAAGAAGAATAGAAGTAAGGGTTTTTGGTCATGTTTTCTTTTGTATTGTGTAATAAAGGGTAGTAGCTTCTGGTGTTTTCGACTGAACGTAGGCTATACTGAGGTCATGATTGGAACATGTAGAATGAAAATAAAGAACAGGTTTAGAAAAGGATGAGTAGTTAGTAAGTATGAGTGGAGGACGAGGTGAAGATGAATTTAGGGCAAAATAACAAAACAAAGGTGGATGTACGTTAACAAATCAGTAAAGTGGCTCCTTTTTCTTATTTTGTTTTGTAACCACGCATATTTAGAAGATGAGATAGGGAGTAGTAGTAGACTTTTACGCTGAATTATTTTTGTTTTTGTTATAAATCTCTTTTGAAAAAGATGGATGTTATGGAAGAATGGAAAATTGGTATGAGATAACTTAATAAGTAATAAAAGTATTTGAGGTGAAGCTATAAATCTTTTAAGACGGAAGATGATAATGAGAAAAAGTTTCCTTATTTTGGAGACAAAGAAAGATTTACCTTCACTGCTTTGCAGCTTCCCTTAAACAAGAGTATAGTCCGTTGGATCTTTCTTAACTTGGAAAGTCCAACCCTTCTCAAGGAAACGTTTTCTATTTTCAGGAAAAATAAGACAAACTAAAAGTTGTTGTGTTAAAGGGATTTCAGACTTTATTTGATGGAATAACCTCAAAAAGTTCAACGACTTCCGAATTATAAAAAAAAATGATTTACATCAATTTTTACAGTTTTTAGTCTTTGTGGTAATTTCGTTCTTTAAATGAAAGTAAAAAATTAAAATTTAGAAAAATAATGATTTACTTTTAAAATTGAAATATAACACTTATTTTCAACTAAATTATATCAAATTCTGGTATATGTAATTACTCATATGCACGGTGATTCAATGTCAACAAACAATTGGACATAAAAATAAATTTAAGTGTATAACAAGTTATAATTCAATACAAATGTTAATAAGACGACGAAAGTGTATGTATTATGTGTAGCTATTCACAATTAT